>JAXQGJ010000217.1:0-24351 GCA_037039655.1 Pseudozyma sp. M118-08B | reverse complement strand
CCCTGGCGGTGAAACGGCAATATCTGTAACGGTGCACGTTATCACACCACCACAAATGCGCCGAGAAATGGGCCGTGAATTTTATCAAATTTGTTAGACCTTTCGAAGACTACCTGAACGGGTTTCGGCCAACGAAGCGGATGCACAAGTCAGTCAGGGTCCATCCTTGAGTATCTTCCACACATGATAGACACAGCATCCGCCGGATGTCGGGCTTGACTTTCTCATTCCACACCATCATTTAGCGACCGACTCTCCTGACGGGATCCGTTTCAGTGCGGTCGGAAGGAAATGCGCGCTGCTGCACTGAATCAACACAGCCACTATGGACGGTCGCACGACCGATCCTCCTCGAGCTTCCATTCCAGATGATCCACAATCCGTCCTTCAACAGCTAATAAGGCAGGCTCAAGCCGGTGCGCTTACACTACCCTCCATTCCTCATCGGGGCTCGCAAGATGGGCAAAGTGGCAGCGAAGATGGCGATGGCACTAGCGAGAACGAAGAAGAGGGTAGTGATGATGAAAGTGTGAGCTCGGCCTCTGATGTTTCAGAGACTTCAACCGTTGCCGCACCCTCCGACGGCCTCCTACCATATACAGAGCTTTCCTCCATCATCGCCTCTATTACTTCGGACAAACGCGAGCTCACGACATTACTCTCACAAAGGAAGCACCTGGCAACGGCCTACAATCGCAATCTCAAACACCAAAAATCCCTCTCTCGTTCTCGATCTCTGCTTGCCAAAACTCGTCAAGAACTCTATTCGGCACTAGCCTCCCTCGATGTAGCCGACATAGTCGATGCCGAAGATCAGTCCCTTGAAGTCATCCGAACGCACAAGACAGCTGAGGACGCAGCAGCGACATGTCCATTGCCGGCTACGATGGTGCAGCAGATACCCTTGCTCAGGTTGCAGTCGATCGAAAGAGCCGAATACGATAATGCCTTAGGTTCGAAGGTCTGGTTGGAGGTGGAAGACGAACAGATCAGAGCGGGGGCCAGGGCGGCAGCGCTGAAAGAGTATGCGATCAGCTTGAGCACGGACCCAGCTTTCAGAGGTGACCCTCTAGCAGAGGCCGGCAAGATGGATCAAGAGGCGGCGCTTAGGCTTGCAGAAGAGATCGAAGGAAGGACTTGTCAGACCAACGGAGGCAAGCAAGGAGGCTTAGACTGGGCCACCATTGCTGGGCGCGTGATCAACAGAAGTATCGAGGAAGTACGCACGCGATGGAACGGTGTCCTGAAACCCAGTGTCAACACAAAACCCTGGACTCAGGACGAGATCGACGAGCTCGTTCGCATTGCAACACCGCATGTCATCGCTTTCCTCAAGACAACTCAAGCGCAAGCAGCGACTCCCGTCTCTGGAATGGCTGGATCCTTCTCTCTCTCACAAGGCGGTCTTTCCAGCGCACCGACACCCTTGATTCCATGGCAACGCATCGCCGAGACTCTCTCCACAGGTCGCACTGCTTACGCATGCTTTTCCACCTACTGTACCACCATGATTCAACGCGACCAGCCCGATATGAGTCCTCTTGAAGACGAAACAATCCGACAGCTCTTCAGCCTCTTTGGCGGAGCTTGGAGATTCATCGGTCTCCACACCGCCATCGCTTCTCCCAACCTTACCCTGTCCGCTCCTTTGTCTTCTTCCTCATCGCGCCTTTTCACAGTACTTGGCAAAGTTGGTCGAGATCCTCAACACATCTATCGCCGCTTCCGGAACACCCTCGATCCGGCCCTTGCAACAGGCAAATGGACACCAAGCGAAGACGCATTGCTCATCTCAGCGGTGCAGTCCATCGCACAACCGGACAACTGGACCGCCATTGCTGCCCGCGTTCCGGGCAGAACCTCATCTCAGTGTCGTGAACGATGGAATCGGCGGTTGAAAAAGCTCATTTTGGAAGCAGAAGGAGGAGGAGCGGGAATGAGCGAGACACAAGTGCTAAAGCTGCGTGAAGAGATGAAAGGGCAGAAGAAGGTAAAATGGACACCGGAGATGGATCAAGTGCTGTTGCAATTTATTGATAAAGAGAGAGGGTGGGCAAGGAAGGTAGGGATGACGTTTGGCGGGATAGCAGAAGCGGTAGGGAGGGAAGCTGGGATGCTTTTGACGGACAAGAATGTGAGGGATCGGATCGTGTCTTTGAGTGGAGAGAGGGGAAAGCGGGGTCAGAAGAGGGAGGAGCCGGCTGCTCCGAGCACGTACGGCCTGTCGTCTGATGGGAAGCAAGTCCATGTCAATGAAAAAGCAGACGCTGAAGCTAGCACCGCCGTCATCAATGGCCAAGGAGAAGAAGAAGAAGCAGCAGCAGCAGCAGCAACAGGGCCAGAAAGGCCAACAGACGATACACCACGGTCGCGAACAGCTATTGTTCCCGGTGCGAAGCGTCGCAAGCTTTGAAGCATCGCCTCAATCACCAGATCGTCCCTCATCTACACTCATACCCAAGCCCGAATGCTCCTCAAGCTGGATCTCAAAGTCGCAGGCAACGAGCCGAAGATGTCACTGTTCCCGATTCTCACACTTTGTATTAGCGAAATTTTGATTCATGATCCCGATGCCATATGACCCGATTTGTGCTTCGTCAAAATCACGTGAATGGTTCCAGTCTGCCGACCTTTTTTCCAATCTTCCAGAACTGCCCGGCTTGACAACGCTTTCTTACCACATTTCGACATCATTGATCTCCACCATCGCTCTTCTCACCTACGTCCTCACCCGCCAAAGGATTCTTCGTAGCTGGTCGGAATCTGGTTCGAGTATTGTTTGTCACTCGCTTCCGCACGCACGCTCAAACACATTATCGAGCTCGACTCTTTTACGAGAAAATGGCCTCCCTCATGCGGCCAGCCTTCGTGGCTCGACGAGTAGCAGTCAGCGCTATCGCCGGGCCCTCTTCCTCTGCAGCTTTTTCGACTTCTACAACCCGTCTCATTGCGGACAACAAGAACAACTCATCCCCAGCAAGAGACCATCGCCCACGTTCGGCAGTTGGACCCAACTCGGCGGGTCAAACTTCTTCTTCGCTGCATAGCAAAGATGAAAATCTTGGCGTGGCACCACAACAAGGAGGCAAAACTCAACGGGATGCCATCAACTCTGCTATGGGTGTACTCGATAACTTGGCTCAAGGCGTTGCATCGACTTCTGCACCTGCTGCTTCGTCGGGTTTGCCAGGTTCGGAAGAGGTTATTTCGGCGCCTATTGTAACGCCTTCTTCTCCCGGTCTTGGTGCAGTTCACGATTCTAGTTCGGGTCCGATTTATTCTCCTACGACATTGCCTCCGAAGTCGGATCCAACGTTGGAATTTTTGACCAATCTCTTGATGAAAGACGGGAAAAAGGCGCAAGCGCAACGATTCACCACGAGAACTCTACACCTCATTTCGACCATTACCAATTCCAACCCGTTGCCTCTGATTCACGATGCTATTTCTCGTACCGCTCCGCTCGTCAAATTGCAGTCAAAGAAACAGGGCGGTAAGACGCTACAAGTCCCCGTTGCCCTGACAAGGAGGCAAAGCGAAAGGAAGGCGTTGACTTGGATCATCGACGCGAGCAAGAAAAGACCTGATAGGGAGCTGGAAAGGAGACTCGCAGCAGAGTTTTTGGCCGTTGTTGAGGGGACGAGTAACGCCATCGGAAAGAAGGAGGAGCAGCATAGGGTGGCTACTGTCAACAGGGCCAACGCTAGTGTCAGGATCTAAGATGCTCAACGTCGAGTGTTCGAGAGAAAGATGAGATGGCAGGCGGCATCGTCGTCGTCGACACTCTTCGCTCACATGTTTGGTAGCTGCACTTAGTCTGAAGTGTATCACGTGTAATCTAGGAAACCGTCATCAAAACTTGGTCAACCGCAATGACACTTCGTAAAACGCTGCCTCTAGCCGATGCGTTCGTCGAGCATGTTGTCTCAAGTCACTTGGTCAAGGCCGCAAACTTGGCTCTTGAGCCGCAATATTAGCATAGAAAGGTACTAACTCCTAGACCAGCGCAACAATACATCCGAAGTCTTTTCGTTTCGGATGCCTCGACAGCTGTTGTGCGTTCAGCGAAAGAATTAAAAATCCATCTGTGCTCGGTGGGTAAGATCTTAGATCTTAGAAAGTGTCAGTCAACTTGATGAACAGAAAGTACGCACATGCAGGCAGCGAGCAGGCAGTGAGGCAAAAAAAGCACATCTTGAGAATTATTTGGTGGCCGTTGTGCAGCCTTGTCAATCTCACAAAGTGCCAAAACACTTGCACGTCAAAACGAAAAGCTCAATTCTTCGACTCGTAGCGAGCTTGGCCAAGAACTTTCTTGTGCATGGCCCAAGAAGGCTATTTTTGGCAGGATTGTGGTGCGAAAATTGCTCGCTTCCCTCCTCTCGTTTGATTTTTTGATCTCCTGCATCAGCAGTCCTCCGATGCGATTACTTTCACATAGGACAGTCTGCGTACTGTCGAGATCGAGCTTTTTGAGTTGAAGGTAGCAATAGCATTTGGAACGAAAGGAATCACGAGCCTTGCTGCGAAATAAAAAAGCAAAAAAAAAGCACGGCGTGTTGATCTGCAAAAGACGTGCATGCCGGTACGTCTCGCTTAGACCAAAAAAAGAAGAGTCGGCTACGCTGTCAAACAACAAAACAAAGCGTTTTGAATGTGTCCATTGTAGCTCCGCAGAAGGGAAACAAACACCGATGTCGCTTGGCTTGGCGCAGAAGACTGCACAACGGCACGAAAATGCTCTCCTGTTGCTGAGGCGGGGAATGCCCATTGTTCAGAGATGCGACCTTTATCGATGGGGATTAGAGTCGTAGAAGGGGGGAAAGCGGAGAGGCCGATGTGCGAAGGGAGTTTCCAAATGAAGGCGTGCGCAGCAGCGACGGTGAAAAGAGATGTTTGGACCCCACCTAACCAAGGCCCCACCTCTCCTCTCCCCTCCCTATTGGAATCTTTCCAGCCACCACCATCATCTCAACCATCACTCGTACATACTTTTGCAAAGGGTTACTCATCATGACGAGACGCTACCTCTTTCCAGCGCTAGGCGTTAGCTTTTGCTCGGTCATCCTTCTCGTCCTGGTCACCATTTCTACTCCTACCACTTTGTCCGATTCGACGCCGTTCGATTTCGTCCGCTCCTCCCGTCTTGGTGGGATTGTCGATCTCTCCCCCGGCGCGAATACGAAACGTTCAATCGATTCGCTCAAATTTGGTACCTGGGGATACTGCTCTACGACCCTCCTTCCCAATGGCAAAACCGAACAAGCGTGCTTCAAACACTCCCATGGCTACACAGCAACATTCGGCATAAATCCGGACAACACTTCCACTGCGGCTCGGTCCACCATCATCATCGGATCCTCTTGGACGCGTGGCCTCGCCGTCCACGTAGTCGCATTTGTCTTTGCACTTATCGCCCTCATCCTCACTGCTATTCCTAAACAAATCGTTAGACTAGCAGCAACGATCTTTAACGCAGCAACAGCTCTCTTGACCCTCGTAGCTTTCGCTATTGACATCGCACTTTTCGTTTACCTACAGAAGCAAATGGATAAGATTACCGACAACAGCAAAACTACACCCGGCCCAGCGTTTTATATGGCCCTCATCGCAATTCCAATCGCTGTAGCAGCAACGGTTTTGACTGGTCTGAATTGGAGAAGCGAGAGTCTGGATAGAGTGGTTATTGGCGGGTATGATTTCCCCAAACGTACGAAGCAGGAGGAAGGAGAGGAAATGCAACCTACAACAGCGAGTAGCGAAAACACTCAAATCGGAGAACCACGCGGAAGCGCACAAAAGGTATTGGACGCTTACGAGGAGTCTAAAATCCATTAAACTGCTCTCGACACACACACTCTCTCTCTCTTTTTGCGGGTTTCTGCGTTGAAAAATACTTCCTTTCATTCTTCTCTTTCGTCTATCAAGACCTTCGTTCCTTTTGTACGTGTAATGTGTACATGTGTGTTTTCTAGGCAAATTCGCTACCAAAAATGGCATTAACCTTGTTGCACGTCTGCCAAGCTGCCGCCGCGGCCACCAACGCTCCTAGTTGTCCAATGACAGCGTTGAGCGCAGCAAGCATGAACCTTGGTGTCCAGACTTTAAACAGCATGAGATGTCTTCGGAAGACTAGGCCGCTTAGGCCTGCTGTGGCGACGAGTAGGATGCCGTTGTATAGCGCCAAGGTTAAAAGGGCCGAGAGGAGTTGGGTTGGGGTAGGCATTTTGCGATTTGACCCACGGGGGAGGGGGGTAGTGTTCCAGAGGAGGGAGAGGGAGATGAGGAAGGGGGGAAGGAGGGAGAGGTGGCCGAAGGAGTTGAGCGCGACGAGGAGGGGGGAGAGAGGGTAGGAGAGGAGAGGAGAGGTGAGGAAGGCAGTGCGCCATTGAATCGTGGCCAGGGTGGGTTGGTGACCGGAGGAGAAGAAGAGAAGTTGAGAGAGGAGGATGAGAGTTACGATCTCCGTCGAAGAGAGATGGATCGGGGTTCGCTTTTCGAGTTCGAATGCCTTAGCATCTTCCGCCGAAGTAGGGGAGGGGGAAGCAGGGAGGGGCTTGTTTGCTTTCTTCTTCTTCTTGTTCTTCGAAGACGATGTCGTAGCGGCTGCAGATTGCGTCGCCTGCAAAGCCGCCCTCTGCCGATGCAACACTACCACATCTCTCTCCGCATCGCCCAACTCCACCGCTGCCATCGCCGCCACAACCACCGCTCCAATCGCCAACTGTCCCATCGGCTGCGTCACCAACCACAACACTCCCACCACGACCCCAACCAACAACGTATACGTCGAGCCCAACGAATTGGCATACCCCAAGATCGTCACCTTCACCTTCTCCTCCGACCCTTCCCCCTCTTCCCCTGCCTGTACGGTTTCGCGTCTGATTTCGAGGCAGAGGGGAGCGAAGATCCAAAAGGCGACGGCGAGGACGAGGAGGATAATCAGATCCGCTTTAGCGATCCAGCCTTTGATCCAGTCGAGCGTCTCACTCCATCCAGCGGCTTTGACGCTGTCGAGGGGTACAACGTAGTCCAAAATCCAATAGCCGCTGCCTAGCATGAGGGTAGGTCGAAGGACGAAGGAGAAGAAAACCTGTGCGATGCCTACAAAGCTCTTGCTTTGGGCTAGGAATCTGGCCAGCACATCAGGAAGGAAGTAGGCCAGAACGTAGGAGGCAGCCATGGCGTAAGGGCTGTTAAGCGCGGCTCCCGTGTTGCTGGACGTGGTGGAAGAGAAGAACGTCGAGGTGCAATAGGGCGCTTGTTCCTCGCGACACACTTTGGAGATGCTTGCTAGGCGGACAAGTACGAGGGAAAGCACGGTGAGAACGGCGATGCGAATCTTACCGCGTGCATTGGGTGCAGCTCCGATGCCGAGCAGTCCGCGAATGAGCAAAAGCGTGCCGAGGGAGAGAAGAGTGAAGCGGTCTTCCCAGACGAGGAGCGAGTTTGATGCAAAGAGAGCTGCGTGAATGCTGAGGACGATCCAGCCAGCAGAGTTGAGCAGTCGAGTCGTGGCCGGTACATCATCCTCTTCCGAAGGAGATTGGAAAGAGCGAGAGAAGTTCGCACCACCTGCAGAGAAGAGGATCGCAAATTGGGAAGCGAGAGCGCTACCTGCCAAGACGCAGTCGAGCAGCGTCAGACCCAGTGGCAGGGGCAAGAGATGCAACACTCCACCTACCGCCGCGCCGACAATAGCAGGCAGGAAGATCGTATCGTAGACTGCACTGTAGAGCTCTTCCGCATTCCTGCTCTCCCTCGTCTCTTGCTCTTCCTTGATCTTTTCAACTTCACCTTCGCTACCAGCCACAGTCGTCGAGACTGTAAACGTACCGATCAATCCATCCTTTGCTCCCGTCCTCACCACCCATGCCGCTCCAAGTCCCGTCACGAGCACAGCCAGCCCAATCACGATTCTAACCAGATCAAATTGCGCCCAAACCTCCCTCGCCCTTACCAAGCTCCTTCTGTTGTACGCATGATACGCTTGACTAGCTTTGCGCATCTTGGCTTCCACCTCACCTTTGCTTGCAGCAGCGAGCTCAGCGTCAGCCCGGACAGCAGCCAACCAAAGCGAGTCGAACTCTGGCTTGAAGGCTGCCAAGTCCGGTGAATGCGCAGAGTAGGTGTTGAGATAGGTACGGAGTTGGGTTGCGCTGATGCGGAGAGCACGAAGAAGGGTGGAGGGGTTGGGGAAGAGGTCGGGGATGGGGCTGCCGAGATTGTTGTATGGGATGGGTAGGCCGAGGAGAAGCGAGAGGGTGGGAACGAGGTCGATTTGTGGGACGCTTCTGTGTCCTTCCACTGCGAAGGGTGGCGAGGGAAGCGGCGAGAAGGGGATGCGGCTTGGGAGAATAGCTTCAACTTCGGCTGTAGAGACGTATTCCGCAGGGTCGAGGCCGAGGCTGCTCTGGCGAGCGAAATAGGACGAAGAAGGAGAAGAAGCGAAGCCGGTCTTGGAATAGATCCATAATCCAGCACCGATTTCCAGCTCGGCATCTCCACCGTGGTCTCCTCTCTCATCCATGCCATGGTCCCCCATCAAGACCAACAGAGTTTCGTCATCCAGCGCATCCGTAACGTTCTTGAGGAACGCCTGCATCTCGCCAAGCTTCGTTGCCATCTTTGGATGACTCGCTCCGAACCTATGCCCTACATGATCCACGCCCAATGTATGTCCTACAAGCAATTTCCAACTGTCATGTACTCCAGCTTTCCTCTCCGGGTGGCTGCGCTGCAAGAAGGGCAAGAGCTTCTCTTCTACACCCCTATCAACCGTGTCAAGATCTTCGACGTTGAAGCTGTCATAAGACCAGGTGGTATCATTGTCAAACAGCCCGGGGAAGACGGTTGACCACGTGTCGTCGCCCGCAAAGACAAAGCCAGCTCTGTCCCCAGAATTGGCCGAGAGGAGGTGCGACTTGAATTGAGCGATCCAGTTGTCTTCATTAACCTTTCCAATGCCCGTGCCGGCAGAGCCAAAGTTGGCACCGGCCTCAACGAATGTTGGCAGCGTTCCAGTAGTGAGGCCCTTGAGACGTTGAAGTGTGGTTGTGGGAGGATCGGCGGTGAAGTGAGCCAAGAAGCTCGAAGCTGGGCCTTGCTTGGCGGTAAGCTCTGCTGGAAGTGACAATATGTTGTGGTAGTACGGGTTTGGTGTCCACCCTTCCGTCGAAGCGGCAGCAGCAGGAGCGATAAAGTCGTACCTCAACGCATCGATGATTAGCACCACCGCCTTGTTATGCGTAGGTGCAAGCCTGCACTCCCCCCTTCCACCTGCGTTTGGGCTAAGCACTGTATCCGCCCAGTTCAGCAAGCTTGCATCGTCGAACTTTGCTGGAGGACTTGGCAGCGACCAGTCTTTGACCACAGGCGTATCGCACGTGTTGATACGTGT
The DNA here is from genome assembly GCA_037039655.1 of Pseudozyma sp. M118-08B. NCBI lineage: Eukaryota > Fungi > Basidiomycota > Ustilaginomycetes > Ustilaginales > Ustilaginaceae > Pseudozyma > Pseudozyma sp. M118-08B. The sequence continues at coordinate 14,951 of JAXQGJ010000217.1, read as the reverse complement.
CAGCTCATGCCTCGTCAGCAGGAAGCCTTTGACGAACAGCCATAGCCCCGCAAGCGTGTAGAAGAGGAAAAGACCGAGAATGAGAAGTACGCTAACGAAAGCGCGGTTCGGCGACGCTGCTTTTTGGGGGACCCGGTCTGGATGTCGTGCGGCATAAGACGAGTGAGAGGAATGCGAAGAATCCGAGCCATGAGAAGAATGAGAGTGCGCACGACGACGACGCAAAGCTGAATCGCCAAAGGCTGGGTGTTGCGGTGTAGCTGTACTTGTCGAAGCAGCAGCGGCTGACTGACGATTCTGAATATCTGCCAGCGTGGGCGCTGGATTGAGCGCCGAAGTTGGCATCTTCCAATCCGTCGACTCTGCCGTTGATTGAGAGAGAACGAGACGAAGAGTGGCAAGAGATAGTTGGTGGAAGAGAGCAAAATAGACAAGTGCTCTGCTTGCTTTGAGAAGAACACAAGAAGATGCCGATCTTGACGCGCTGCATAAAAGTCCGAGCCTCACACAAAAAAAAGTCCGTGCTCACAGCGGCAGAACGCCTTTTTGCTCCACTTTGACAAAATTTGGTCTTCTGGAATCGTCACACCTTTACCGAAACCCTTTTGCTTCTACACAGGACCGATGTGACATTGCCAAACGTCAATACTCGAGATGGCATGGTCATGAAAAAGCCATGTCAGTTTGGCCTCGGAGTCGAGATCATCGTTTGACAGAGGAGAAAAGATACTCACGTCAGAAGCATTCTCAAACTTGCTCTTTGTCGCTGCTCCAACATTCCTCAGTGTTGTGCATCCCTCTAGTAGCGTCAGACAAACCTCACACAACACCATCAGACACTTGCATACATTTGCAGGTAAAACAATAACATTATACAATATATACAGAGACGAGCTTGACCCATTGGCTCATCTTTTGTCCGAACCCGTTTCTTGAGCCTATTTACAAAGCTTCTTCTACAGATATTTACATTTGCCCTCAAGGGAACGCCGGGGGTATCTTAATTGGTGCTACTAGAAGCGCCAGATTTGAGCCTCCTCAAGAGGTCGTCGTCGTCCTTTGTTTCAGGGTGGAAAGTGATTTTGCCGTCCTTGTAGAGCGTGACTGTATCCACCGCTGCTTCTTGCTGTTGCTGTTGTTGTCCAGTGCTTTGGTCGTTTGCGGATTTGGGTTTTCCATCTTTGGGTGGCGAGTCGGAGCGCCAGTTGCCACCGATACTAGCAACAACAAAGCCGGGGACCATAGCTAGGATGCTCTGATGATGGACTCTGGCTTTGTTGAGCTGGTGAGCCCTCGATTCATAGATGCGTGGAGTAGCGCGAATTCGGCCTCCACGAATGCCACGGAACGAGTTGAGTTGTTCTCCTACCTGGCCAACGGCGGGTAGCCATTCGGAGAATGTGCGCGCTCGAGCGGCTTTGCCGTCTTCCGAGCCCTCGGTTTCGGTAACGGGAGCAGGGAGGGCGTTGGGGTCTGCCATCAGGCCGTATTTGATGAGCAGATTCTCGATGGGTTGAGTGGGGACCAAACGGATCAAGACTGCCAAAGGCCACGAAATGGCACCAATGACAATCGAGACTGCCCAATCGCGTCCAGTCAACTCGATAACGGAGAATGCTGCACCACCGACAAACATGATGAGAATCTGGAATCCGATCTCGATAGCCATGATACCAAGGAACCAAGGATTCTTGTGAAGGTTGCTGAAGATGTTGAACTTGCGTGTCAACGAACGCGAGTTGACTTGGTTGAAAAGCTGGCACCAGACGAACGTGTTGAAGACGATAGCTGACAACTCGGTATCATCACGTGCGATCTCGTACTCGGTAGTACCGTTCATACCCAGAAGCGACTTGCCGGCAAAGTTGAGCACCAAAATGACGGTGAACTGATAGATCGACTGACCGACAATCATCTTCCACATGTCGGTCGAGATCAGAGGGGCGGAGCGGCGGTCTGGCTTTCGGTCGAGCAATTCGGGCGTAGCAGGGTCGGTGGCAAGGGCGAGAGCAGCAAGCGTGTCCATGATAAGGTTGATCCAGAGCAGCTGAACAGCCTTGAGAGCAGACTCGCCCTCTTCAGAAGCAACGGCAGTAACGAAAGTGACAATGACCGCAGAAATGTTGACGGAGAGCTGGAACTGCAAGAATTTGCGTACAGCATCGTTGACACAACGTCCCCACATGATGGCGCTGACAATCGAAGCAAAGTTGTCGTCCATCAGAATGATGTCCGAAGCTTCCTTGGCAACTTCGGTACCAGCGATACCCATCGAGAAACCAACGTTGGCCGTCTTGAGTGCAGGTCCATCGTTGGTACCATCACCAGTAACACCGACCACTTCACCGAGACCTTTGAGTGTTTCGACGAGGATCTTCTTGTCTTCGGGCGACGAACGAGCAAGCACTTGTAGCTTGGGGACAACTTCGAGCATATCGGTACGGTTGAGCTTACGGAAAACGGGACCTTCCATGACGATGCCTCCGGGAGTGTAGATACCACACTGAGTAGCAATCGACTTGGCCGTAAGAACGTTATCACCAGTGCACATTTTGACCTGGACACCTGCACGTCGGCAAGCCTCGACAGCCTCGGTGACACCAGGTCGCAGAGGGTCTTCGATAGCAGCAATAGCAACGAGAGTCAAATCCTTGGCGAGCGAGGTGTACTCTACTTCACCTGACTCGTCGTACTTGGCATCGGCGGGAGGGAACGATTCGAGGTCACGGTAAACGAGGGCGAGCGTCCTGAGTGTCTGATTGGCAAAACCGGTAATGGTAGAGTTGACCTTTTCGAGCTTAGTAGCGTCGAGAGCTTCGACCTGAACCTCGTTCGAATCAGTGGAAGTAACTTCGACGTGACGAGTGCAGAGACGGGTGAGCACTTCACTGGCACCTTTGAGGTAGACACGGAAGCCACCCTCTTGACGCTTGACGACGACACCCATAGCCTTACGTTCCGAGCTGAAGGGGATCATCTGCACCACCTCGGCACGCTCTCGCGATGATCGGTAGTCTTCCCAGCTGAGCTCCTTGGCCATCTTGAGAAGAGCAGTTTCGGTCTTGGAACCAACAAAGCCGCTCTCCTTCGTCTTTTCCTCGGTGGCAGATTTCTTGCTTGACTTCCACTTGAGAAGACCCGAAAGACCATGCTTCTTGACTGCAGTCACTGCGTTGACAGGTCTGTCGTCAGTGCTAGCCTCGGCATCCTCTTCGAAAGCAGTCGAGTTGATAGCAATGCTGTCGTTGAGAAGGCGCTGAAGTGGCGTGCTGATAACGCTGTTGAGTTCGCTCTGTTCGACAATACGGGTTTGGCTGGCAGATGCAGAATCGTGCTCAGTTTCGACGCGTGCTCGGTTGGCCTCGAGACGGTCAGCGAACTTGAAGTTGACACCAATGCTTCCTGCAACCACGCTCATCTCGTTCTGAGTGAGAGTGCCAGTCTTGTCGGTGCAGACAACACTGGCGTTGGCCATGGTCTCACAAGCGCCGAGGAGACGTACGAGCAAGTTCATCTTGGTCATACGCTTGGTAGCAAATGCAAGTGCGAGAGTGACGGCGAGAGGAAGACCTTCGGGCACGGCGACGACCACCACGGTGACGGCGATAATGAGGATTTGGATGAAGTCCTGCGCTTTGTCGTTGGACGAGCGGTCGGGTTCCTGAGCAAGGTGGACGAAGAAGCGAATCATGAGAGCGGTGAACAGGATGATACCGGCAGCGGAACCGAGCCAGGCAATGAGATCGGCGAGACGGTTGAGCTTGGACTGAAGAGGAGTGTCCTCTGCATCGCTACGGAGCGAGAGCATGAGCTTGCCGTTGAAACTGGTGGGACCAACAGCGATGACGACATACTCGCCGACACCCTCGAGCACTTTTGATCCAGAGATGAGGAAGCAGTCGCGGTTCTTGGGCTTCTCATTGTTACGCTTGGCTTCTTCGAGGTCGGCAATGCATTCGTCGTAAGTGACCTTGCGGATCATGTCGGATTCACCAGTAGCACCCGATTCGTCGCATTTGACATTGTGGCCGCGGAGGAAAATACCATCGCATGGAACAATCTCGCCAGGCTCGAGCTGGAGGATGTCACCAACGACGACATCGTAAACCGACATGAGAGCGGGCTTGCCTTGACGAAGAACCTTGACATCGCGCTGTTCCTTCTTTGCGTTGAGCTTCTTGAATTGACGCTCCTTTTGGTAGTCGTTGACGGAACCAACCAGATCGACAATGACAACGGCGACGAGAATGGCCACACCTTCGACCCAATCGACCTGAGCAGCCTCGCAGAGTGTTTCGACACCGTCGCGAACACAAGCGACTTGCTCGGGAGGCGTTCCAAAGTCGGTATAGAGACCAAGAGCCAGAGACACGACGGCGGCGACACAAAGAAGAATGAGGATCTTATCCTGCAGTGCGAGCCACATGAGAAGGAGAAGACTGTTGGACTTGCGCTCAGGGAGCGTGTTCTTGCCGAAGACACGGATGCGGTCTTGCTCGGTAGCGTCGACAAAGTTGGCGTCGCGGTTTGCGACGGCATCGTGTGCAGCGGGTGCGCTTTCGATATCGTGCGAGCCAGCACCAGCTTCGATGGCCTTGGTTCCGCCGAGATCGAGACCGCGGTGCTCGTCTGTACCGAGGGAAGCGAGAACGCCCTTGATACCTCCCATATCGCGAAGCTTCTCTACGCTCTTGGGATCCAGGAGATCAGCGAGCTCGATCGGACGCAGAGGAAAGGGACGAGGGTCGACATTGCGCTGGCGCTCGATCTCTGCAGCAAGCGCTTTGGCCTGTGCTTCGCGTCGACCTGATCTTGTGGCGCCCTTGAAAGAGTGCTTCAGACGGCCAAAGAAGCCGGAGGGAGCATCAGAAGCGGCGTCGTAGCTGGTCTCGGGGACCGTTTCGGTGTGCTTCTCTGTGACGGTCGACATCCTGCGTGAAATGGATGGTTTGTGAGAATGCAAGATCGGATCGAGGAAAGATTTGGTGTTGTGCTGGGATCGGCTTCGACCTTGTGGTCGAGGACGTGGCCTGGTCGAGCGTTGTAGTCGCGTGCAAGGAGCTGAGGATTCAGTAGACCATGTTCTGTGCTGAAGAGAAAGACACTGAAACACAAGAGCTATGATGGACTCCAGTGAAGGAATTGATGGGCGACAGGTGGGCGAAGGGGTGAAAGGAAGTAGAGAAGATCGAAGTCGATGAAGACGAGATCTTTGTGGCGACTATATACTCTGAGTGAGTTTCAGGATCGAGAAGGACGTAGGCGGTGAACGAACAGGAGGCTGGACCGCTTAACGCAGGGAGAGCGAGGCGGTGATGGTTGAAAGCAGTGCGCGCGCGCGGGGGAGAGCAATACTTACGCATAGAGGCTTAGAAACGGCAGCAAAGTGAGGAACGTGCTAAGCAGGAACACTTCGAAGGCTGAGAGCTGAATCACATTGACACTGTGGTGTGGCAGTCGAATGGAAATGCGCTCTTGCGCTAAGAGTTGAATGCCAAGCCGTCAAAAAGGGCGGAGTGTGGATTTGTTGAACCAGACAGAGGCAAGAGAGTTGTAAAGCCAGACAAAGGCGCAGTTGAGTGGCTATGCTGTGTAGCGAATGCTTTCTAGGTTGAGTGATCATTTCGGTTCAGCTTTGTTGCAGTAAGCCAAGCCTTTGTCGGAAAGCGGTTGACCGAGCTCTCATGACATTCTCAATCTCTCGCTCTCGCTCTCTCTTGCACCGTTGATCGCCGCTTTTGTCTGATATGGATCAGATGCAAGGAAATAGCTTGGCCTTCGCACAGCAATACGCAGCTTTCTTTGTTCTTTTCTCCAGGCTGCCCATCGCGGCGGTGCTGCTCTTGAGAAAGGCGCTGCTTTCCGACTTCATTTCATCCAGGGTCCTAGCAGTTTGCGCAGGACAGTGCAGCTGCAACCACTTTTCTCCTCACACCTCTTCTCTTTTTAATTCTTTTCCTTTTCAATGCAGCTCGCCCCAGAACAGGGTTGGACTGCATGATATGCACGCCAAGACCAAAGAGACCCGTTTCTCGCCTGTCTCTGCCCCGCGCCTTGCTTCATGCGCACAGCTCGTATGGGACCTATTTTTGGCCTTTCGAAGAAAAGACAAAGAGACACTTCACAAAACCATTCGCTTGGACGACTAGACTGCCCTCGACCCACGTTGACTCCTTGGCATTTACCTCGTCTGTACTGTATCTTGAAGAACTTGCTTTGCCTTACTGCGGTTCGTCATGCTCTACCACGTGCGAGTGCCACCCCTTACAATGCGCATAGTCCATCATCATCCATCATCGATATCCAAGAGCGTCTTGAGAACATCAATTCAACAAGAACGGTACCGAATGCTGAACAATGGTTGCGATCCTCCTGACAAAGATGAGTGGTACGCGAGACGAATTCCTACAGTCCTACTACTTAGTGAGAGAAGGCTGGTAGGGCTTGTTCGAAGCATCCAATACGGGCAACCCGATGATGACGAGAGCTCGAATTGAAATTGGCCGCCATGCGAGAAAGAGCGTATATTTCAAGACGGAAAGAGGTTCGGAAGAAGCTTCTCTGGAACCAAGGCTGTGCTTTTTACCGTAATTTTAATTATAATTTTGATTTTATTGCTTTTCAGCTTAGGCGAACGATCAAAAGTCTTGGCGCCAAGTCTTGGCTCGCATCATCATCCTCACCCGCCATCTCTGAACACAGCATGAGAACAGCAGCACTTCCAGTATTTCTGTTCATCCAACCACGATCCACGTTTAGCAGCACGTGCGACCATCTTATCTTCTCCGCATTCGCAACCGCAGCCAATCACCGGACAGGTCAAGATCCTAAACACGCAGAAGAGCATTTCAGTATGATGTTACATTTTGATTGAGATTCTGTAGACGAGGATGTACGGCGATCAGATCTCCAATCGCTCAAAGCTATATGCTCCGACCAGCATGCTCTGCTCCAAGAATTGCAAACGACGTGTCTTGCTCTCACCCTGCGTACCTAGTCGGATACCCAATCCACCTCCCGTTTCAGCCCTGGCCGCAGCATCCGCCTTGCTGCTAGCATTGACTTTGGCGTTACCTGCTGAAGCCATAGCACCGCTGGCTGCCAACGATGAGCCTTTGCCCTTGTTCCTCTTGATACCTTCGTTCGAGATGGCAAGCAAATCGTTCTCCTGTTGCAACTTGGCGAATGCCGAAAGTGGGGCATTGAGCAAACGGAGAGTAGAGAGAAGTTGAATGTAGCGCGAAATGGTGGAGGAGAGCGACTGTACCGTGGCGTGCGAACGAGGTGTGGCGAGCAACAAGGGGAAAAAAGTGTCGAGGACATCATTGGCAAGGGCCAGAACAGCGTCTGCGTCGGGAGCCTTGCCTGCTTTCCCGGCGGCAGCAGTGGCAAAGTCGTCGTCGTTCGCCTTGTCATCAGCCTGGAAGGGCGATTGGATGGTCTGACTGAGCCAAGCATTGCAGATCTGCAACAGCGCCATGACCTGGTCCACATCATCTCGCAACTGCGCCTTGAGTGCACTTCGCAATGCCGGCCTCGACACCTTGAGCTCCACCACTTGAGCCAGCAATGACATGAAAGACCCAGCTGCTCGCGAGCGGACAGCGTTGCCGCCCTGTCGACTCTGCCCCAATCCTCGCAAAGCGGTAGTGAGAAGCGAGACGAGCGTATCTTCGGCAATGTCGGGCAGCTTTTCGAGGGCTGCTCGCACGAGCTGTGCATCGTGTTGCCCGCCAAGTCGTGTCCAGAACTCAGTCAAACCCTCACTGCTGGCTTGTACAGTGACAGCACGGTTGTTAGCTGCGGGTTTGAGGGCGGCAAAGATGGAAGGGTGGGCACGAGGATGTTTGAGCAAAGAAAGGAGAGCGGCGCGGGGGAAGAACGCGGCCCCAGCAGCACCCTTGTTGCTACGTTGCGAAATTGCAGGAAGCAGCACATCCAGCAACTCGCTGTAGAATTGAGTATCGGCGTCAGGAGCAGAAAGCGTCTCGAGCATGCGTCCGTCGGCAGTCGTAACCTCGATCCACTTCAAGAGAGCGGAGTGAATCTCATTGCCCTTGCTCTGAGCGCTGCCATCGCTTTTAGCGATGCTCTGGATCTGTTGCAGGAGAGCAGACCGGCTCGCATCCGAAGCTGAGCTCCCTTCAGCGTTTGCCGACAAAGCAGCATCGGAGCTCTGCAGCCATTTGGCGGTGAGCTCGCCCTTGCCCAAAGCGTCGCGAAGCACGCTCATTTCTGGCACAACGAAAGGTAGGGAGAGTACACAGACTCGACGCTGCTGCAGTTGTGTCAAAGCATCGTTCTGTGCGCTCGACTCGCCACTGCGAGATGAGGAGGTAGAAGGACCGATAGTGATGATGGTGGTTGAACCGGCGATGCGCGAAGCAGATACGGTCGACAATCGCTGAAGGGTGCCCGCAGCTGCAGCGGCCTCGGAAGGGGAGACGAAGGGTACCGGCCAGTCAATCTGCCGAAGCACGGCATTGAGTTCGAGATCTACGATGAGTGCAGCAATTCGCTCCTTGTCTGCGGTCGCTGGTGATGCGCGTGCAACACCTACCACGAGAGCGTGATCCCGGCTGAGGAGCAAACACGAGGCTGGCGAGGCTGTTGACGAGGCAGCAAGACGTCCGCTGCTGGGTGGGGCAAGGGCTGAGATGATGTTGACGCTTGTGTTGGCGAGAACAGGCTCGCCGCTGGGTGACGTGCCGAGCGTCATGGAGGTGAGGTGACCATCGACACCGAGGATCACGAGGCGACCTTCAGGATGCAATTGAACATCTTGGACCTGTCGTGCGCTGCCAAAACCGGGCACCTTGATGCTGCCGATCTTGACAGTAGAAATGGCTGATTCCGAGGCGACATCGAAGCTCTTGACGAACGCAGTGAGCTGAAGGCTTAACGACCCGCTGGGCATCCTTGCAGTGGACAAAGATCCGCTGGCTGATGGCAATTCTTCCTCATCAGCCTCTGCAGTGTTGTTCGCGCCGCCTTTCTTGGAGCGCTTGGCACGTTTTTTCTTCTTGGACGATGCGTCGTCTTCAGCGGTGGCTGTAGCGGTGGCGATAGCGGTGTTGGAAGTGACAGCAACGCGAAGACCAATGAGGGCTGCTTCTTCGATCCTGGAGCTTCCCGAAACGAAACCCTTGGCCGAGCCAGCATCGAGTACATTGACGTAGAAGTGGGCACGTTGTTGGCCAGCAGACTGCCCAGTGGGAGCGACGGTGTCAACTACGTGGAGAGCGGTGCTATTGGCCTCGATGGAAGCTTCATCGTCATGCGTGATGGGCAGAGCCGAGATGATGCTGAGGCTATCATCGGGATGTGTCACTACGAGACGGCCGTCAGCAAGAGCATGGATGAGGCGAACAGGTTGAGAAAGCAAAAGAGCCTCCTTCTTGACCTGAACCTCGGCGCTCTCTTTGCCTTTTGCGGAGAGCTCCTCGACGTATGCCCACAAATGATGCGTGGCAGTGACAGCAGCCCTGCCAGACTTGGCTCGCGTGTGAGAATCGATACCGACGTAGGTGGTGCGGATCGATTTGCCTCCACCGATTGAGCGCAGCAAGGTCAATGGTGGGGAAGAGGCTGTCTCTGCTGATGAGAGTGTGAAGCTCTGGAGAGGCGTCTGTGTCTGAGGGTTGACGAGGTTGAGCGCATTGCCAGCCACGAGGATGGGCAGCGTTCCTTTCAGCCTGCGCAGAGTCCTGGCATCGGAGGAGAGCTTGTAGGCTGCGCCAACGCAGACGGTAGAGGACTTGACTGTCGAGAAGCCTGTCGCAGGGAGAGCAGCGTGGCGTGCCAGCTCAGCAGGTGCGGGACTGGGATGAGCCAGCAGTGTAGTGGGCTGCGAGAGCTCCGGATGAGCTGATGCTGATGCCATGGTGGCTGTGATGGGGTGTCCACAGGGTGAAGAAACGTCGATGTCGAGCCGAGGTGCCGAAAGGCTAAGTGGTCGTGATCTAGGCTGGCAAAGTAGTTGAGCGAGGAGAAAGTAATCGATGAGCAAAGCTTCGTTGCTTCTCCTCGTCCTATGCTTTGCGAGCTGCAATAGAGGGGTTCAAGACGATGTAGATGAGGAAGATAGGCATGAAAGCTAGGAAGATGTGCTTCAAGAACAGTGAACAAGCTTCTAGAGTTCCTTGTGTGCTCCTTTGACGAAAAATTTCAGGAAGCAACAGCAGCAGCGTCCACATTTTTCTTCCAGGCTTCTGCACCCTGCACAAAATTCGGATTTGTAAGCGTGACATATAGTCGCGATGCCTTGTTTCTAACATCTTGTCGATTTCCCCAAGCTTTATGTATTAGACGCGCTGTCACACCGCAGATTGGCCCAGCACGCACATCATCCTGGAATCGTGATACATATAGTTTGGTTGCCCTGATTCTGTTCGAGCTTGAGCTTGAGCGTGAGTGCATGATCACGGCTGTCAGACATAGCAGCACACAATCGTGATAGCTGGCAAGTTATCAAGAGCTTTCAAGAAGCTGCAATGTCTTGATGGAACATTGGTTTGCTACTTTTGAAAGGTGAGTAACAAAATCGCACACGTGAGAACTTTGGGTTGCCAGGCGAAGAGGGCGGAGAAACATGAAGAGGAGCAAAAGAGGGCGGCCGGAAGCTAGGGTCCGTAGGATGAGAGCTGCAAGGTTGCTGCATGAGCTTTCTCTGGATCACGCAGAAGGATCTTCAGTGCAGCAAACAGCATGCGGACAAATTTCGATCTCCGCCGGCGCATCATGAGAGCTCCAAGTCTAGGCTCGTTATAAAGTCAAGGTACGATGAGGGGGTATGCCTGGTCTTGAAATCGTGATCGCATGGTACCTTCACAACTCGCCTGTTTGCCGCGCATGAAGACGCCAGCTCTTTGTCTGCAAGGGATGTGCGACAGAAGTATTCAAGGGTCCTGGCACCTCCTGTCTATCGCCCATCCGAACCCCACCACCTCATACTGTACAACGTTGCCATGCCGACCTAAGACTTCATTGTGTTCGAACGGCTCTTGACCTTTTCGCCGGCGGGGTTGGCCGCTACAAATTGGCCGCCGAGCTCATCAGGAGTGACAATGTCGGCTGCAATTCATCAAGTGCGCTTGTGTAGCCAACGAATCATGGTCGTGATGAAAGACTTGTTCTGTGTTGAACCCCCTGCTTTATCCCTTGCTTCTTCGCACTGTCACACGCACGCGTCTTCTTTTCTGCCTTGCTGAAGGCGTCGCGAGCAAGGCAAGCGTGTTCAGAGTCAAAAGGGCGTGACCGAGCCAGAGTCACAGGAGCCAGGACTGCCCCTAAGATCGGATCACTTCCGCTCATGCAATTCAGTTCACATCATCTTCTGCCTTTTCACGACCTCGGCTTCGTCCGCCACTTATGACTGTTGGTCGGATGAGCCGAAGCAATGCGAAATTCACTCGCTAAAATGGGCTGTGTTTGTATCTTTTCGGCTGTCATGTCCTCGTTTGTGAGTACCATAATTGTGGATCTGTTTCTTTGGGGTGGTCACTGTAGCCTGCTTGTTGTTGACAACAATCAACGATGGACGAGATCCAAGTGTCAGTGCATGAGACGGTGCAGGTCGTGCAGCTTGTTCGCAATTGCGAGTCCTCAGGAATATTCGCCTTACTAGCACCTCACCTCTGCTACTCCGCCGCACTACGCCACGCCTTCCAGACCCTTTCGGTGTTTTTTGGCATAAGCTGCATCCGGTAGCTGGTGCATTGACCTCCTTCGCTGCTCTTCCGCCTTCAGTGGTTCGAAAGACGGAGAAAATTAGAGCGTTGGCGGAAGGCACGCGCACGCGCACGCACACACACGACCCTTTTTGACACCCTTTGAACACGCCTGTTTAGAGTTACAGAAGTAGTAGGTAGGCTCAAAGGGATTTGGCCGAAGTTGGGGAGCAACTCAGCTTTGCAATCCTGATCTTCCCCTCATCCACACGTCTCAATTCTTTCCCATCCTCCTCATCATTGACCTCTACCAACTCAAGGCTGCCAAAACAACTCGTGTCTCGGCTCATCGCCTCAGAGGTGCCCTTTGTCAGGTGCGATCAGCTGTCATTCTCGAGGTCTCCTTCTTCCCTTTCATCATCTCTACCACCTCCTGTCATCCACTCACTCTCCACCCAGTCTTTCCCGTCCTTCAGCCGTTAAGATCGCCGTTCTCACGCACAAACGTCTGCAGACCATTTCTTTGCGTAGTATCGACACCATCTTTGGTGATCCTTGCCCGTTTCCTTTACGACATCGGCCATTTACGGCCAACGCTACACTTGACTTGTGTGGGTTCATCTCGTCGGCAACGTAGCCTTCAACGGTCGATTCAGTCTCCAAGCCGACTCTGAAGACCAGCTCATCCACCGTGACGTCTCTGCGCCCAAAGAGTGTGCGACCACTTCCGCCAGCACGCCTGCAGGTCATTCTTGCCGTCTACGCTTCATCTCCCACAAACACGGTATCACGCAAAGCTCGACATCTCAAGCCACACGCAAGCATCGGAACACGGCAATCTCGACCTGATCCGCCCTTGCTCGGCGCTTTCATCTCATTTGCCCGCGCCTGTTTGGCAAGCCCCTTTTCGTCTGCATGACGATTGCTCGAGACCGCGCATGCATCATCACCCCAAGCACCGCTCAGCACACTATTCCAACGCACGCTAGAATGGCGCTTTGGCGACTCTGAGTGACTTTGACGATCTTCTTGTTTCCGACTCTATCAATACCCTCAATCGGCACCAGCCTCGCATCGATACCCGCACTGTTCAGCTGTGCTATTACGCTCTTTTACGAAGCCCATTCTTCAACAGCAGAGTCTGTCGATACCATCCGTAGCGAACGCTCAGCTTCACCAAATTAAACCAGCATCAGCGACCTTGATCAAACTTCTTCACCTGCTTGACTCCCTAGCGAAATCCTCTCTGCACGCCAAAGCTACTTACACGCCTACAAAGCGACAAGTTGACGATGCCTCACACAACGGACAATGGCCTGGTAGGCCTCCTCGATGCACCACCTTTCATCAGTGCGAGATCTGCTAACGCACTCATCTCGGAAAACCGTCCAACACGAATTCAGGCAGACACGCTGCTCGTCTTGAACGCTTTGCTCGATGAACTGCTCCACAGCATCCTTATCTCAGCCCGCAGTCTGGCGACCGATCGCATCAAGTCTGACGGTGTGCTCAAAGTGCTCAACAACAACTTTCTCGCCAAGGATGCCGTCCTCGAAGCAGAGCTCGAGTATCGCAGCTACGTTGATGGCAAGCGTGCAGAAGGAGCAAAAGTGCCTCTTGGTCTGATGGCAACCTCGCGACTCGATGGCACCAACGATTTCCCTGTCGAAAGCGCCTACAAGGCACTCAGAACTCGCTGCCAGTACTACTCGACATTGAGTGATTGCGACGACGAAAGCATAGCAAAGGATCAGAACATCATGAGCAGCGATGGTCGGCCGATTGCTACCGTCACGCCTGGTGTTGCCATCTACGTCACAGCGCTGCTCGAATTCGTAGGCGAACACATCCTGCAAAACGTCTCGCGCGTCATCGAACGCGACAACTCAGATGAAGCCAGTCTCTACGACCTTCGTGCTGCCATCGCAGAAGACGAGCAGCTCGATCCGCTCTACAACAAGATGGCGATCAAGCAGCAAGTCGATCGTCGAATCGAGTCTCTCGAATCTCGTCATGGTGCCGGTGGAGGTGTTCGTGCCGACGCCCGAATCGTCAAGCCATGGCATGTGCCTGACGCCGGTGACTTCGATGAGGCTGCAGGACCCGCCCTCTTCTCGTCCAAGCGCGCATCGATCCAGCAGCCGCCATCTGCCTCGTCTTCGCGATACGGACACGCCCCATCAAGCAGCATGAGTTACACCGACGGCTCCTCTGTGCGTGGCAGCATGTCGACGCTGCGCACATCGTCCTCTGTCGCCCATCACGGTGCTGATGCCAACAGCGTCGTCTCGCCTGGCGGCAGCCTTGGTAAGCAGGCTGGAGCGAAATCATCTATCGGACTTGGGACTGCCAGCCGCGCAGAAGGAGCACCTGCCAATCTCGGCAATGTTGGACGCCGACAAAGCTCAGAACGAAGCTGGTCCGGCGTCTTTGGTGGCATCAAGCGTCGCAACAGTTTCAAACAGGGATCCGACACGAGACCCACGCCAGCCAATCTACTTTCGCCGACCAATGCAACTGTTGCCGCGACGAGTCAGGAGCAATCGGACCTCGATCCTGAGGACGACTTTGAGGCCTTGATGATGACCAACAAGACGATGAAGGTCTCCCTCACGCCCAATCGACTCCATACAATTGAGGTCGCCAAGAAAGGCAACGACGCCAACATCGGTACAGCGCGGAGACGTCCCGGCACTGCAGGTGTACGCGAAGATGCGGTCTCTGCTGCGTCTGCATTCGGCCGTGGACCCAGTCCCTCACCAACGCACAGCTCGCAGATCTTGGCGGCTGGCGAGGCTGCAAACGGGATGGAAAGATCTTCGACGAGCAGCGCAACCGCTTCTGACACTGCTGTCGCCCGACCCAACTCTCGTGCATCGCTTCAGACAGCAATGCGTCCCGAACGCAGAATTGCAGCACCGCCGCCCTCGGCGTATCGAAGCCCTTCCCCTGCTATCCTGGGCAAGTCGAATCTCTTGTCTCGCGATGTTGCAGAAGAAGATGCTGTGCTTTCAGCTCCGCCACCACCGTCTTCGTTCCGCCGCAACGGATCACGATTGCAACCACGCGATGATGAGTCGGAGCGCAATGGCTCGGCTGCAAAAGATCTTGTCGACCTGTTCAAGTCAACGCCACCATCCTCGACTCAAGAGACCTTTGGCAATTTTGGTTCCGACACTGCCTCATTGACGGAAAGCAACCCCAAAAAGTCGGCCATGAGCGATCGAGTCCGCACCTTGTTCGGACGGAAGTCGACCAGCAGCACCGGTCATGGCAGTCCTA
>JAXQGJ010000216.1:0-24162 GCA_037039655.1 Pseudozyma sp. M118-08B | reverse complement strand
AAATTTTTGAATTTGCCGCTGTGGATTTGTAGCTGCCGCTCTGGAGTTGTAGTTGCCGCTGTAAATTTGTATTTGATCGCGTCAACCATTATGGCGGTATGGCTATTGGAACCATCACGCCTGCTGGTGGATGTGTACTCCACTCCACCGTAGCCTTGTCCAACACGCAACAGTCCTGGGTAGGGATGGTAGTGGTTGGTCCTTGCTGCTGGTGTGACCAAGGTGATGTCCTCCGTGCTGTGTTCACAGCCAATGTCATAGATGTTGAGCTCCTTCAGCGGATGGTCACAGTGCTGTGCAGGATCTTCAAAGCACACTGCTGCTGCTTTCATGCCATAGTACAGCAGACGTACACTCTGGCAGTCAATGTCCTCCAACGCTTCCACCAAGTCCATATGCAGGATCATCAGTGATCCTGTGGTGAACGCTGTTGGGTAGCTTGATGCGTAAATCTTGCTTGGGTGTGGTGGAGACCGCAGACGCTCCAGCAATGGCTGCTTGTGCATAGGATGGATACACATGGTAACCTCTGACTTGGCAACGTACATCCACTGGTCAAAGTAGCTGTGGTCCTTGATGGATGGCACGTATCTGATCAAGGTCACCGCACTACCTGGACGAAAGATCTTACGCAATGCACCTGGTGTCACTGTCACGGCACAGCTGTCCATGTCCAGCCGCTGGTGCAACGGTGGCATCCAGTGATCTTGTGGCACTTGCAACGGTACCAGCACCGGTGGGATGAAATCTTGAGTCTGCTCCGGTGTGGGTGGAAACAGCATTTGCGGTGCTGGTGGCGGAGTGCAGTTGTTGATCCACACTTCCACCGTGTTGCTGTGTGGTGGCGTGATGGGCCTTTCTTGCTGCTGCATGCGCTCAGCCTGACCTGAGCAAAGTAACTGACTGGTCTTGCAACCAAATGGTTAGACCTTGTAAGTTGTACTTGCACAATTCTCACTCTTCACTCTCTTTCCACATTGAAACACAGCTACTGAAGGTGATGGCTTCTCGTTTGGATATTGTCTTTTTTTGCGCAAAGCTGTGAGATCTTTTTCGCCAGTCCACAACAAAAACCCGACACCCTCAACCCCAATCTCGAAGCTGAACCCTTGGCCCAAACCCTATTTCCAGCGCCGGCACGCTTGGACAACGCAGCACAATGCTCTGCGTACCTGCACATCGACTGCTGGTAGAAGACAGGCGTTAACGCTTGACCCCGGAATGTTGTGTCTTTCTGTGTTGTGTGGCAATGCAGACCGTTGATGAGCTTTGATCGCGAGACATCGCGAGTACTCTCTAGTCGAAGTTGGCATGCACTTGGAGCGATACAGAGACGTGCTCGCTCGGAACTGCGCTTTCCTGATTCTGCAAGGTGCGTGCAAAAGTACGTGGATCGGGTTCAGGGTCCAATTGACGTTGCTACTCCGAGACATTCGAACGTTGTGTGTTTAGCCAGGCGTCCTGCCAGGGCGGAAGCGTGATAGAACAACAACGAGGGTCGAGGGCAATCCATACTTCAATAAGCTGTCGCTCGCTGTTTCATGCATCTGTTATAGACTCGCAGTCATGCCGACCAGAACGGACCAAAGCTCGGCCCGCTTGTATTCGCCTTTCAGAAAGCGCCGAGTGCGGCGCCGACGTCTCGTCTACCCCTCTCCAGTGCGGTACACAGTGTTGATGAACGTCGAGCTTTTTGTCTCGTCTTGATGGTAGAAGTATATATCCCCTTACCTGTTTCCGGTCGACGCCCTTATCAGGGATCACCGACCAACACCTTCGTTTGCATCTCCAAAACTACACCACATCACTGCAACAATATGCTTAAAACGATACTTCGACGTCCTTCTATACCCGTGCGTAGCTGGCTGGCACCCGACTCTCGAGCTGGCTCGAGTCGTATCGCTCTACCATCGTCCCGCACTTTCTACTCGGATTTGTACGAGAACGAGGGTCATCTTTTCGACTTGCATAGGGATGACGGTCGACCTACCGTGACCTCTTCTCCCTTCAGCTCGAGCTCTCGTTCGGGTACACAACAGCAGCAAAGTCGATTCAGTACAAGCCACGGATCGGCTTACGAAGTGGAGCGTCAGATGCAAAAAGTGAGTAGCCCCTTTGGTTCAGCTCGGTGCGAAGTCGCCGTGAATGCGAACTTGTCGTGAGGTTGTATAAGGCGATCGGTTGCGGGAGGCTAGCACGTTCTTCTAATGTGATGTCAGACTCGAGTGCGAGTATAGGCTAAGAGCCAAAGATGGTTCTCGGCTGTTCGGAGCGACCGGCTCTGGTGGACGCGAAGTGTTGTTTGACAGCTGTGACCTCATCCTGTGTCAGTCTGCCTTGCGGCCTCGCTCCGTCGATTCAGGGTTCAAAGTTGCTTTGGCTTGGCGATCAGACATCATCAAAAGAAACAAACGAGAAGTTGGATTTCATGCACTGGAGAAGGGGCTTCGCGTAGCGCGCTTTCTTTTTTTTTCTGAAAAGCAAGGCGGGAGTCACACACACACACACACACACACACACACACACACACACACACACACACACACACACACACACACACACACATCAGAGAAGAGCGCGGCACAGCACAGCGCAGCACAGCACAGCAACGTACGCAGCCTAAGAGTTGAAAAGCTGTCACTTTTCCTCAATTTCGCTCACAGCCGCTGCCTCCGCCAATCTGAGTCGCAGTGTGTGTGTGTGGTTGTGTTGCTTTCCTGACTTTCGATCTCTTGCTCTTTCCAGCAAGCAAAGTTCTCGCTTTTCTAAATTGGCTGAGCTTGCCTAAAGTCACAAATAAAATTGTAGATAGACAAAATGGCTGAAGAGTCGCAACTACAGAGCGCAGTAAGCGAATTTCTATTCTTCTTCTCGTGTTACGCCGGCCTGATTTTTATTCACGAATCAAACAAATCGGCGGTCTTCGAAGATGGCGGAACAAGAAGCTGAGCTTGCGTGAGACTGAAAGCTTTGTCGGCCGGTTCAAGGTTGCTCACATCTATCCGACCTCATACTTTTTGACAGCCGCTGCCTAGACGTCCCTCCCTGCCTAGTCGAGCTCACTCCAACCTCCGCTACCAAAACGATACGAACAGCGTTGTTACTCCGCCACATGGAAGATTGAACCCTGAAATGCGGGGCTGAAAAGATGATCTGGCTCTCGAGGTTCTACAAGATCTTTGTCTGCAAAGTGAGGCCAGGTTGGGCGTTTTCGTCGGACTGAGCTTCGCGCATCAGAAGCTCGAAAGAGCTGTTCTATTCGTGTTACTGCTCAAGATGGATCATGTGTCGACGATGAGATATACTGTGTGATATGCAGGATGGCATTAGCAATGAGCAAAAAGAGTAGACAATACAGGTACAAATACAAATGAAGCCTTTATAGGTAGGCTGAATGCAAACGATAGCGATACGACGAAGGGTCTAAGCAAGGGAAATCAAGGTAGCGATCATGCGCGTTTCTTCTCGCCCATGATCGGGTCGAATGACCAATTAGCAGCCGGCAAGAGTCTTGGCATCGCGAATGCGAGCAGCGACGCTGGACCAGTTGGGCTCCTTGGCAGCGATCTTGGGAGCCGAGGCGTCATACGAGACTTGGAGTCTGTGAGGTATCAAAGTGGATGTTGGGATGGTCAGAAATGTGTTACTGCGATGGAAAGGAAAAGTACCGATGGTAATTGGGCCAAACACTTACCGGTTCTTGGACCAGAGACGGCCATCGTGGTTACGAAGGGTAGTGGTGGCCTTCATGGCGGTGGTAGCCGAGGTCTTGAGACCGGCGGTGGTAGCGGTGGAAGCAACAGCGACGGCGGGCTGGCGAGCGAGAGCGGCAGAGAGGCGGACGGCGGATGCGATCATCTTGGTAGAATTACAGAGTTGGTGGTTTGCAATGTGCCAGGAGAGGGTTGAGAGTGGATCAAGAGTCTGAGGAGATACAAAGTTCAGGGTCTGTGGGGTCGAAAGCAAGCCGATGATGGAAAGAGGATTGGTATATATCCCTGATGGTAGCACCGTCAAACTCAAAGACAGGCTTGGGGATGGTGCAGCGTCAACAGCCAGAAGGTAAGACCATGCCCTCGAGACTAGGCAGCTTAGCAGCTACAACTCAGCGATGCGTGGGATTGCACTGACTTCATCTGCGTTGGCGGGAGGTCCCATCCCAGCGTTGTACTGTTCCTTCTCTTTCAGCATTGTCAAGGCTCATCAGCGGACGCAGCACCACCCTTGCACTCACCAACTTTTTTTCATGTGTCTCAACTCCATCTGACGAGCAAGTGAGCAGGAGAGTACAAGGCGCTTATGCGACTTCTACAAGCCCAAAGTACGCACTAAATGACTGGCTGCAGGTGTACGTGCTGCGATGCATTGTGCCAAAAACAAGGGCTCGGCAGAATCTATTCGAGCAGTAGGCGAGCACATCTATGTTCCTTGAATCGCACAAATGACCCAGCGGATCGCGCGGAGTGTACTTGCTGATGCCGTGTGACGATGGAACCCACGCTAGCAAAGGAGGTGTCGACCCTCTTTTTTGGTCACCTGCAGATGGCGTGAAGGCCCACAAGGCAGGGCTGCATGCATACGACTTGTTCTGCAACTGCGATGTAGACTTAATCTCACGATGACGTTACTGAGCGCCCTTTGCCCAACTTGGCATTCTTTTCGAGATCAATTCGAGGGTTTATGCTCGATTTTCGACCGTCCCTTTTCGTTGTTTTTCGCTTATTTTTCCCATCCTTTTAGTCCTTTCACGAACGCTTCAACGCTCGGTCACTGCTCGTCAAGTGCCGCCGCTTCATATCGTCGCACTCGATACTCAGCACTTAGGCTGGTTCACGCAGTCTGACTATCGGGTAAGCGACTCGAGACATAACTTGGCCATCGTATCGTCTGGCGCGCCTTTTCGACTGGACTGCCGCATTGTCTTCTAGCGATACTCGCTACCCTATGTCCTAATCAAGATTACGAGCTTTTCAGCCCGACGGAGCCGCCGCTCCTCTTCCTCACACTTTTGTTTCGACGCTTGTGAGGAAAGAGTTATGCTGAGCTCGAGATGATGTGACCGCCTTCTCTAGCTGTTGCCTGCTTCTCCGCGGCGCTTAACTCTGTCAACTCTCACGCATTAAAAGTTCTGCCAGCAAGCCCGCGCCTCGGCTTCGCGAAGACGCTAACCTTTAATGCGATCCTGCAACCCTCTGCCCTGCTTTTCTCTCTTTCTTTCGCTTCGGGTGAACATCTGCTAACACAACCTTGTCTTGATCGTGACAAACGGTCTTGGCTGCGCATTTGACTGCTGAACGGTGCATGTGACTACGGTATGTCATTGAGGGTCAAGTTTTGACGTGACGGAAGGTAGCACCCTCGAAATTAGGACTGCAGATAGCAGATGCACCTTTCGTATGCAAGGCATCAGTTGCAGCTGTTGCAAAGTTTAGCTCGTTCAGCTGCAGGACATCATGGAAGGGTAGTCCGTGAAGCGCCTTCAATGCGGTACCGGCACACCGACCCCGTTGCATCAACGCAATATCAGCTTCTGCCCGGTGCCGGGACTCGATGGGAGAATTCTTTACCGGAGCAGGACCACCAAGATGCAGTGTTTGAATCGACGTTGTGTATGGCAGCCAAAGGGAACGGCCAGGGTCTAGTAGAAAGTCCGCGTTGCTGTGTGCCATCGGTGCAAAGATCCGCCGGGTTTGATGGGACTTGCACTCTCACGCCTCAGTCCGGCTGAGTCTACCATCAGCTTCCGTAGGTCAACATACTGTTCCTACGCTGCAGCTCTCTTGTTTCGTCACGAGAAACCACTTTTCGCTTCTGAGCCGAGGGCCAAGATATGTGGGGAACCAGCGAGAAGGTCAGCCAACACCTCTCTGCTCTGCCAGCAAGGGTAAACCATGCTTTATTGTGAGCGTTATCAAGCGAGATCGATTGCGGTTCATCCAGCAGAGGAAAAAGCGGGGTAAAAGAAAAGCAGCATCAGCTCTGATGCAAGCGAAACGCAGATGACAAGAGGTCTTGCCGAGAACCAGCTGTGGAGGAGGATGTCATTCCTTGCATTGTCAAAGCCCAAAGTCCCCTCCACAGGTCAGACTCTCATCAGGCAAGCGCAGCTGGAAGCCGCGCTTGAAGGTAATGGAAGCGAAAGCTGAGCTAGGAAAACTCGCTCCACCTCAAATCCTAACGCTTTGTGGAGGCCACCTGAGCTTTGTGGGCTGAGTCGCCCATTGAGTTCCATCCTGTTTTGTGCTAAGAACAAAGCAGGCTTGTTGGTCCTTAGACCGCGGGCAGTCGCAAAGCAGCCAGGATTCAAGGGCTTCACAGCTGTTACCCCGCTTGACCTCGAGCACTGTTGCGTCAGCGAGGCGCGGGATTTGCGGCTGGCTGTCAAAAAAATGAAAATTCCCCGCCAAGCCACCAACAGAATCGTCTCGAGATTCTTGCCCGCCTTACGCCGCACCGGAGAATTTCACCTGGCTTCTTTCTGCACTGAACACCACCTACGGCCGAGGAAGCCTAACCTAGCCCGAAAGCTCTCCTTGCTTGGATTGAAGAAACACGGTTCATGTGGCAACACTGGCCGAGGCAATGAAGATAGATACTGGAATGAAATGGATTGCGAAACGCGATCGACAGATTGGACGAAGAAACATGGAGCAAGACATGGGTCGTTACAGGTCATAAAGAGAAGACGTGAGCAGGTCCGGATCCGCAAAGGCAGATAGATACATGAGATTGTTCGTTAAGACTGGAGTCAAGGAAGTGGGGTGCAGACATTTACGATACGGTACAAATACAAGAGTTGCGTGAGCGGATTCGAAGAAGAGGAAGGGGGAGGTTTGGAAGCAGGAGGAACTTGGGCCAATTTGCAGAAGCATTAGAGCGATCAGCGGCGCCTTCATCGTCTTCCTGCTCGCCTTGTGTTCTTCTGGAAAGGTCGCCTTCTTCAGCGGCTTTTTCAAGGTCGGCTCCTGAACGGTGGCGGAAAGTCGTGTCTAGATCTGCCCATTCGTAAGATGCTCACCTTGCTCCAGGACGAACACGGGGAGGTGTGACACTGCTTCCGCTGGTCTGTTGTGACCGTGACAAAGCTGCTTGAGCTTCAGCCGCGCGTTGTGCAGCGCTGGTGACACGAGGTGAGGGCCTCCAGCTCGCAGATGCTGGCAGACCGCTTCCCGATCCTGGTCCAGACTCGACTGGGTCGGCGGAAGGCGCAAGCGTTGGGGCAGAGAGGGATGGAGCTAATGCTGTTGGTGCTCCAGGCTGGAGAGAGCGGATGCGTGATCGTTGAGGTAGCGGCTGAGACTGCAGGAAAGCGTTGGTGTTGTTGTTGTAGTTGCTAGTGCTGCTGGAAAGTCCGCCATGACCAGCTGGTGTAGAGGGTGAAGGATCGGGCTGCTGTTGCAGATCACGAGCGACAGACCTTGACACAGCTGCGCCTAAGGACTCGCTCGGGTAGTGCCCACCAGCAGGGCGAAGAGATGAAGGAACCTCTGAGTCGCCGCCAAAGGGTTCGGAATAAGCCTCATCATGAGCCTCCCTCAAGCTATCAAGCCGACTCAAAGCATCGATGCTCGAACTTCGAGGTCTCTTCCTCTTTTCGCCCTGCCCAGCATCGTTCCTGTTGAAGTCGACTTCCGAGCTTCCTGCATCAGCTGCATCCGTTAAGTAGCTCGAACTCTCGCCGCTCCTCCTCGACGGTGCGTAGTTTGCTGTACCTTCGCCTGCTGCGGGTACTACCGAAGCATCGTCAAGTCCGCGCGTGCTCGAAGTATTACCTCTGCTCAGCACCCCGCTGGGACTGTAGCTCGCGGCACCTGTCGAAACGCCGCTGTTTAAGCTTATTTCGCTGACTCCACCACCTGACCTACCACCACGACTGCTATTCGAACGGAATCCTGATCGCGTAGAAGCGCTTCCGGTACTTCTCGAGCTGAGCTGTGCGACTGCACTGAGGCTGTCTAGCCCGGTGCTATCGCTGGCCGTTCTACGTCCGCTTAAGGAAGAGCTGGATTGACTGGCAGAATAGCCTCCGCCTCGTGATCTGGCACTTGAGTTTTGACTTGACAGACTTGGGTAGGAGCGTTGTCTCACTCCACTGCCACCAACTGCGGATTGTGCGGCTGGCGGCTGGTCGCCACTGCTTCCCGAAGCTTCTTTTGAGGACGAGAAGTGAGCGATGGGCGAACTTCGACTAGTATTGTTACCACCATGACCCAAGGCCGACGGGCCGTAAACGCTAGCTCTTTCACTCCTGACGTCGGGCGCAAGACCGGCATCGCTGGTGTCCAGACGTGATGCTCGTCTTTGGTGATGGATGAGGCGACTGGAGTCCTCGGATGGTCGTTGCAGGTGGTCGCTGCTGAAACGACCTTCAGGGTCGTCCATGTCGCCAGAGGAGTCTCGGAAAGAAGAAGTGGAAGCTTGATGACCGCCACGAGAAGGGCTGCTGACAGGAACCCAGGCATACTGTCCCATCGTGAGACGACGCCATCCTGCAGCTACACCGCCGAGAATACCTGCGCTTGCTACACCTCCCTCAGCGAGCTCGGTGCCGTGGTGATCGTCATTACCTGTTCCTCGCAAGGCTGGTGCCTGGTCGGCATCGCTTTCGCTGGCATCGACGTACCTGTTTGCTTCATCCTGACTGGGACGTGCCCCGCCACTGCGAACACTTCCTGTTTCTGCCCCTCCTAGCAGGTCACCAGGCGAATCAGGTGGAGTAACGAATCGGCCCTGGCCTTCCGACCAGGGAGTTTGCACTTGCTCTGTTTCAGCAGCACTCGGTCGTCTTGCCTCTGTCGCTGTAGAAGGCTGATCGTGGAAAGTGTAAATCGGCAAACTTTCACCCGCCTGCAACTGATGCTGCTCGTAGACGGGCAGGGGAGAGTTGACGTATCGAGACCCAGAAGAAGCACCAAGCGAGCCAGAAGCCGCCCTTACGCCGTGTAGCGACGATGCCAAGGGTCCAGACGAACCTGTTCGATTGCCCGTGCTGTTACTGTTGGTGGGACCTCCGCTATCGCTCTTCTCGCCAAATTCGCCCACGCTGCGGATCGTTGGAAGGCGAGTGCGCTGGAAAGCGGCTGCTCCGCCTGCTCCCGCTGCATTTGGGCCAGCAGTATCAGACGCTGTTTCCATCGTGCTCGTTGGTGTTGCACCAAGATTCTTGTGTTCCGAATCCAGTTCTGGCGATGGTTGATAGTTGGGCCCTAGCAGGTTGGTACCCGACGAGATGAAGCGACTGTACCGTTCCGGATCAGTCGATCGTAGGTGACTCAATTCGTCCGCGGACATCTCGCTCATATGTGAACCTCTCACATCTTGCGATGTCCCGAGATTGCGTCTGGAATACGTACTGCCGTCACTTTCGTGGTGCCCAGCAGCCAAAGCTCCAAGCCCACCCAACGCCCCCGCGCCCAATCCACCCAGCAAAGCTGGATTCAACCCAGCATTGCCACGACCGCTGCTCGATGCTGCACTTTCGGCTGTATCCATCGAACTGTGCTTGACTGAGGTGGGAGAAGGCTCGATGTTTCCGTGGGTATGGCTCGACGTTTGTGGCGAGTTGCGCGGTGCACGTGGTGGCGGGGGTAGGCTGGTACCACTACCGCTTGTAGTGAAGCCTCCAGTGCTGTTGCTACTGCTCATCCCTCCTCCTCCTGTGCCTGATCCACTGCCGCCCCCTCCCGCTCTTTGTGTATGTGAGCTGATAGTTCCACCACCCGAAGTGGTAGGGTTCCCGCTCGAAGACGTCCCCGACCCAGAAAAGGCGCTCGAAGTCGGTCTGGACCGTGACATCGCAGGAGCTCCCACCACCCCAGCCAACATTCCAGCCGCAGCAAACGGCGCATACTGTGACCTTTGTGGACTCCCACTTGCTGTCCTTCCGCCATAACTCCGATTCGCACCATACGCCCCAGCACCTCCTGCACCGAGCAATGCCGCAGCGGGACCAGAAACAGATCGATTGGCAGCCTCACGCATCTCATTCCCCGAAGCATACCCCGCACTACCACCAGGCGAATCATGGAAAGGCATCAGCCCTCTACGCTCTGCCATACTTCCATCTCCTCCATCCAGTAAAGAATCATCTTCACTGAGCGGTTGTTGTTCTTCCTCGATTTCCACTCGATCTCTCGTCTTGCCTTTGCCTTTTCGACCAAAAGCGGCGCCGAAAAAACCTGCTCCGGCAGCTGCTAAACCGGCGAATCCTGCCAACTTTGCGCCATTTCGATCGTTCGAAGCCGAAGATGAGGGAGCCGTGTTTCTCGCTGTGAAGCTGGCTCTGGCCGAGGAGGCGCGAGATTGACGCGAAGCGAGACTTGCAGCTCGTCGGTCGGAAGAAGGGCCCAGACGACGTCCTCCGACGACGAAGAATCCGGAGTTGCCTCCTCCGCCTGAAAGATGATCTTCTTCCCAATCATCGCTGTTTTGACTTCCGCGTCGACCGGTTGCTCCCGCTGCTGCGATAGCACTTCCGGCTGCAGTAGCGCCTGCACCTGCACCAACGCCTAGAGCGGAGTAGTTTCCACGTCCAGCCCCTCCAGCAGCAGCAGCGCGCGATCCTCTACCAGAGCCAACATTAGCACCGCCTGCTGTTCCTCCTCCTGCACCTGCACCCCCTGTCGCAGCAGCCAGTATCAATTGCTGCTGCCTATGCCTCCTTCGACGACGCAAACAGCAGAGTAGAAGCAGCAGCAGTACGAGGAGGGCAAAGAATGCGCCAATGACAATACCAGCAATTTGACCGCCAGAAAGACCTTTCGCGGCGCGAATGCCAGCGTTGGGAGCGCCAGCTGCGGTGGCTGAAGGTTGACCAGCAGATGTAGCTGTTTGCGACGAGTTGGTGTTGCTGTTTGAATTGCTCGAGGCTGTGGGAGATGATGAAGCGGTAGTCGTAGGTTGTGAAGTTGGTGAAGCAGCTGTTGGGCTAGTACTGCCATCGTTTGATGATGTCGCGGTGTTCGTTGGGGTTGATGATGCTGTGACTGGCACCGACTCGGCTGTCATTGAACCGTCTGGAGAGCTTGCTGCTGTAGGACCGGCTGTTTGTGTCGGAATAGCATCGCTGGTAGCACTGCCACCAGCAGCCCCGCTTGCTGTCACCGTCGGCGTGGCACTCGCGACACTCTGTCCTGGTGTGGTGTAAAGCGTTCCCAGATCCGGCGCCGGGAAAGGGCCCGTATACAGTAGAGGCACATTGACTATCGAATATGCCACCGACGTTGTAGTCCCTTGCACGACATTTGTTGTCTGATACGGTGCAAAACCTCCTTCTGGGTCGTATACTACTTGAGTGAGCGTCGAAGTGTACGCGATGACTTGAGTTGCAGCAGGCGAGTAAGAAAGGTACGAAGGTAGGGCCTGGGCTGTTGGGCCCGGCCCTGGAGCCTGTTGTGGTAGTGTTGCCATGCGAGAGAAAGGAGAAGTCTAGAGAGGTTGACTTATTGGATCGAGACCAGCTCGTGGGCGTGGGACCGGGCACTGCCCGGGCCTAGAGATAGAAGTCTACTGCGAAGCCACCTGTTGGAGTGAGATGGTACGGATGTCATTTAAAAAGGATCGTCATAGTCGGGTCCAAGACGAACGTTGTGGGCCGTTGGTTGTCGTAAGTGGTCGTTATGGTGAGAAACAGTGGCGAGAAACAGAAAAGTGTTCAGGTGGAAGTCAGTACCGAAGAAGGGTGAAGACGACAACGACAACGACAACGACGACAACAAAGGAGGCTATGTCTCAAGCCATCGTCTGTTCCAAGATCTGAGTCACGTCTGGAAGTCTCGGGCAGATGCTGTCCAATCGAACTTCTGAGTCCGATGACAAAAGTAGTTCCTCGGCCCGGTCTCACTGCTTAGCCCTGCCGTGCCCATCGGGGAGCGTCACCACTTTCTCATTCTGCGTAGTCTTCCTTGCCTGGTAGGCCTGTTGAGAAGGACGCAGCAGTAGGAGCGGACCAACGATCTCGACCGATATCCTTCACTCCAACTGAGACAAAGAATCGAACGATGCCGAGGCGTACAAACACTTACCGCTCAAATGTCAAAATCCGTACAACCAATGGACGGGGCTGATAATGCGTGGGCGCACTCGATCTTGCGCCTTTGTCCTGTACCAACGTGGGCGGCAGCGGAGACGAATTTTGTGGCGACGAGCGCCTGTTGCGCGGTAACAACGGAGGAAACGGATTGGGAGAAGGGGCGATGGGCCATGCGTCTCGATCAGCAATCGAGGAGGCTCATCGGATATGTGAAGGTGTGGGTGTAGGAGCAATGTGGTGGTCAGAAAGGAAGATAGAAGTTGGTGTTACTATGCGGACATACAAGCGAAGGGAGAGGTGGGGGAGGAGGAGAGGAGAGGGTATGACAGGGCGTGTGGTGGGCGGGCAATGCATGGGCGTGTAACGTCTACACACAAAAGAGCTAAATCTTCTGCCGCTCTGCACCTTAACGCTGGTCAGGCTGCCTCACTTCTTCTTCCCCAATGGGACCAAGCTCAATCAGGCAACTCGCACCAGTCCGTCACTTTGCGTTCTGTGCTTTTCAGAAGCAGGGTCCTTACTGATGCTCGAGCGGTGATATCATTGCAGCTACGACACAATTACGAACAACGACTCAAAAAGTGGTAAGAGAAGCACAACTCTGTACAGGAAGCTTAAAGATATCTCGTACACGCTCTGAGCTGAATGATTGGGCTGATGAGGACATGAAACCAACCGTGGGCGTCTGACAGGCACCTCGTGTTGGTTTCGGGGCTGAAACCACAAAGTCAAAGCTTTGATAGCGGGCGGCACAGGCACAAACACCTTCCACACTCAACTTCATGATGAGTGGCGCGAAGAAGACAGGGGTGGTTGGCCGATGTCATCGCTTGAATTTGTGATTTGTCTCAATCAGGAAAGAGAAGGCAAGCAAAGGCGGTGTTGATGGTGATGGTGGTAGAGTTTCATTGAACCTGATATGATGCAGTCGGCCCCTATCGTGCATAATTTTAGGGGCGGATTTTTGCACTTTTTGACGTTTTGTTTTCCTCTGAGTCCAACACTTTTCAGCCTTTCGACGCGTGTGCGGGAAAGGCCAGGCGGGTTCGGGAACAAAAGCCGATATTCGATTTCGTCGAGCAGAATGCATCGTGCCCCTAAACCTCCTCACCTCATATGAAACAACCTTCCTTTTCGAGCGACAGAATGTC
Organism: Pseudozyma sp. M118-08B; assembly: GCA_037039655.1. Lineage (NCBI taxonomy): Eukaryota > Fungi > Basidiomycota > Ustilaginomycetes > Ustilaginales > Ustilaginaceae > Pseudozyma > Pseudozyma sp. M118-08B. The sequence continues at coordinate 10,980 of JAXQGJ010000216.1, read as the reverse complement.
GTAGAGAGAGCAGCGCACGCTCTCACACAGTCTCGCAAAGCAGATCCATCGGTGTCCCCTTTACTGACGTGGTGCTGATGTTACATTAGCATCGCCTCATCTACAATGTTTGCGAATCGGGTGGGATCGAAATCGGGAAACTTTTCGCAAGTCGTTCTCAGGGCTCGAGCCACATCTTGCGCCAACGTTGCTTCCGATCCTACCACCAGATAGTTCTCGCTTCCTAATGCATCTGCTAACTCAACCTGATGGTTGTCCATGAGCGACGTATTCGGTACGACAATCAACTTGGGCGTCTTTGGCTGCATGCGTAGGGTGTCCAAGATGGTACCTGAGCCGGCGTGACTGATGACAACATCAGCGGTGGAGATGTGAGAGTGGAGATCTGGTGCGAATTGGAAGAGTTTGAGGTCGACACCGCTGGCTGTAACAGCGTCGAGGGTGGCACCCTGCATTGCGTTCACAGCGGACGAAGGAAGCGCAGTGGAAAGACCAGAAAGCGCTTTAGCTTCGTTCAAGAGGCTGTCGAAAACTCCGGTGCTTGTTGATCTTGCTGTGTCGGCGTCCAGTGTTGAGGAATTTCTTGCTGCTGTGTCGGTATGCGCTTGAGACTGCATCGATGTTCTCAATCGAAGCCCGGTGATAGTGCCTGTTTGACCAGGGTCGAGGCCAGCAATGCTAGGATTGGACTGATATACCCTTCGTCCGTTGATCATGCGCATACCGGCTTCAGGGACGATCTCGCTACCGGGATCAACCGAGGCCAACGCCGAGGAAGTCAAGATATCGGCTATGGAAGAGTTTCCGTACTGCACTACCACCTCTGCTCCATCGTTAGGAAGCTCGGAAAGCTCAGCTACAGCATCGAGAAAATCGTTTGAGAGGACGGCACGGATGAGAGAGTCGAAGCGGGTGGTGCCGACCGTGACGAAGATGCGAAGCTTAGCAGCGTCTTTCGAGGTTGATGCTACGGCAATGTTGGTCTTTGTCGCCATGCTGGACGACTCGAGACCGGATGTCCATCGGGGGACGAAAAGGAGGAGGTTGGAAGGCAAAATGTTGGTCTCCAGAGTCCCGTTGGAAGCAAGAAGTCATTTTCACGACCTCAATTTTATTCGAGTAATTCCCGCGGTACGAGATGGTCCGTGCGGCCTATTTGGACCCTGCCGCTGCCGTTCCTGCTTTTTTGGAGTCACCGCTTTCGGTACGCCAAGTACTCCACCTTCTTCGATCTTCCCCACGTCCATCAATCCTCCTCCGAACCACCACCGCACTCTTTCCATCTCACAGCGTATCCGCTCTCACTCAAGATGGAGTCGATCACCAGCGCAGCCAAGTCTTTCCTCAGTTCCACCAGCGACATGCTGCAAAACGCACTCGTCTCCTCCAACGCCTCGGCATCCTCCACTACTGCTGCCAATCACGCCGCCTCCCTCACAAAAGACCTTATCGTCAAAGAGATTCTCATTCATCCGATCAAGTCATGCCGCGGCACATCCGTCGAATCGGCTCCCTTCGACCACCAAGGTCTGCAATACGATCGAACTTGGCTCATCATTGATGCAGACACTAAGAAGTTCTACACTGCGCGCGAACTGCCAAAGATGGTTCTCATTCATCCCAAGATCCTATCGGAAAAGAACAAGCTTTCCATCGACATCCCACAAAGTGAAACCGGCGTGCCCGCATGCACCGTTGAAGTCGGTCTGCAGCCGACCAAGCAAGAGACGGATAGCTATGAGATTGTAGAGGGGATTTTCATCTGGGGAGCCTACGTCGACGGATACGCCGTTTCCAAGGAAGCTGATGAAAAGCTCTCTGCGTACTTTGGCAAGCAGGTGCGCCTCGTTCGGAAAGGTCCTAGTCCACGAGAGAGTGGCCCGACCAATCCAGATGGAAAAGTGGAATGGGATGACGCAGTTTTAAGGTATCAAGACTTCTTCCCGTGTCTCGTCGCTTCCGCTGAATCCTTACGCGACGTACAACGTACACTCACCGCCTCAGTTTACCCTCATCACCAGCAAAACGACGCCGACGTTGAAGCGAAGAGTTACAAAGTTCCCCCTTCCGTCAATCGCGAATATTGGACACCTGAAGAACTCTCCTCCCTTCCCATCACCCGTTTTCGTCCCAACATCATCATCGATAACGCTCCCCAAGCCGAGGAAGGTACCAAACTCACCCCGTGGGAAGAAGACGCCTGGACAGCTGCCGAACTCTTTTCCCCCGATGCTACACACATTCCGATGGGTGCAGAGGCAGAAAATCTAGGTCGAGCCGGAATTTACATGTTGGCCAAATGCGCTCGTTGTATGGTCCCCAACATCGACCCTGAAACTGGCATCCGGGATAACTTCTTACCCTACAGAGTGCTGCAAGAGTTCAGATAGGTGGACAAGGTCGCAGCGACAAAGGGAAAGCCATGTTTCGGTATGTTGAGCGTTCCAAGGGAAAAGGAGGGAGTGGTGAAGGTCGGGGATGTGTTTAGGGTGACAAAGACAACTGATCCTGTTAGTAGGCCTTCGCCTGTGTGAGGCAATTCAGGGTTTTGATTCGTATTATATGCAATCGAGAGTTGTTCATGGACACCTTGCGAGATCGAGACAAAGTCTGTTATGTTCCTCTGACCAATGCATTCCACGCAAAAAGACAGAAAAGGGGTATGATATCATATTCACCATGACATGGGCAAAACTGGAGACTATCTTTACTACATAGACGATACTTAAGAACCTGAATCCGGAGCGAAACGACACCACCCCTTTCACTTACGAGCATTCCTCTCCTCCCTCTGTCTGACCTTCAACCTCGCCTCGTCGGTCAACAAAGCCTTTCTCGTCTTCTCATACCACTTGAACAGCATGCCTCGATCAAATCTCAATGCATCCAACCATTCCTGTGGAACCATCTTACTCTCCAACAATTCACCATCCCTGTCTTCGTCCAATTTGGGGACGTAGACGATGTCGTCCCTCATCTTGTTACTTGAAGAAATTTTGGACGACGATTCTTCGAGATCCATGAGGACCGAGTAGTAGTCTTCCTGTGCGAAGATGGCTTTGAATCGGCGATGGGAAGTGGAAGAATCGATGCGTTCGACACCGGTGATGACGAGACCGGTGAGATCTTCGTAGAGCTTTCGGACGGATTTTTCGTCTTCCATGGCAGCTAGAGACGTGGATCCTGCCGAAGCGGTTTGCGCGGCGGAAGAGGAAGTGGAAGAAGGAAGAACGGCGTTGGCAGAGGATGAGGAAGCTGCAGCAAGAAGGGCTTTGGACTGAGCGACTTCCTGCTCAAGTTGCAACTTGTACGTTCGGATGTCTTCCTCGAGTCGCTTTTGTACACGTGCTGCCTCGGCCATCTCCTTACGGTGCTGCTTTTCGAGCTCCTCCACCCTATGGTCCGGCGTTTCCGGTGCCACACTCTCCCGCACTACGCTTGCATTGAGAATGCTCATACTCCTATCCCCACCACTACCGGCAGCTCCACCTTCCACTTCCTTGGCTCGCTTCTCCGCCGCCTCAACTTTGACTTTAAGCGAGTTGATCAAATCCTTATCGTGCCTGTACCTCGCTTCGGCTACCTTCTTGAACTCTTCCAATGCCTGTTCAGGTGCGGTGTTGCGCAGTTGACGCAGCTCATCGTACTGTGATTGGATCTCGTCCCGTTCGGTGCGGATGCGTTCAAGTCGTTCTTCGAGCATCTGTTCGCGTTTCGAAGTGAGCTTGGAGAGCTTCTTATCGACCCATTCGTCGTAAGCTTGACGCTCAAGGAGGAGCTCTTCCGTGAAAGAGCCTACGCTAGGCTCAGCGTCGGACACGTCGTCCTCGACGTTCCTTCTCGAAGATGATGTGGTTGACTTGTTGTTGTGAGAGGATTTCTTGACGGGTCGAACGTGGTCGTAGTCGCCTTCGACAACATCGTCCGAAGAAGGGCGTTTCGAGCGCGACAATGGCACGCTACCATTGGCTCTGATAGAGCTCGACTTGACAGCAGGAGCGGACGACTTCTTCATACGACGATATGAATCGTCTGCGGCTACATCAGAGTATTGCCCTTCGTCATCTGATGTAGGACGTGCCCGGTTAACATGACGCGCCGAAGCGGAGGAAGAGGAGAGTCCGAACGCTCGTGATACCGGCATGTTTACGCTCTCTGCTGACGATACAGGATTTGATCGGAAGCGATACTTGGTGGGCGAGAGATGCAGAAGATGGTGTTTGTGAGCAGCAGCTGTTCGACAGCTTGGCTGAGCGCGCACTCATCATATCCGAGACCCGCTGAAAAGTGTGTGTGTGTCTGTAACTATGTGCGGCTGCTGCAGCTTGCTGCGTCAAAATATGAACTGTGTTTGTATGCCAGACACGGCTTCAATAAGTACAACACTCACAGCTCTCAAAGGCAAAAGCGTGTTTTGAGCGAGTCGCGTCGAAAGGCACACGCAAACACATTTTGCAGTTGCAATTTGTGCTTATTTTGCTAGATTCGCCATAAACACACAACAATTGAAGTGCAGCCTAAGAGTCAGATATTCAGATCACGTGGCACCGTGTTGAATTCCAAGCATGGCAAGGTCGACTACGTCTGATATCCTCGGATACCATGGATGTCTTGTAAGTGATGCCAGACCTCAAGATCGATGCTGCTATGATGGGTGCGACGATCAGGCGATTGTGCTATTATATAAGGCCCAAGACGGGGGATCACAACATGTCCATTCGATTTTTAACAAATCACATCTTATCGTCGATACAGACACAGACAATGAACAGCTTACGATGCAGGCTTCCCCGCACACATTTTCGTTCAGTGTCAAGCATCCCACACCTCCGGATGACCAGATCAAGAAACGAAAGGGATATCATTGACTACCGCCATCGACGAAGCCAGTTTTGAGAAAAGAACATGCAAAAAGGATGAGCAACGACATGGCCGCGGAGAATGCTTCGCAGGACCGAAGAAGAAGGATGACAAGGGAGCACGTGTGCATGCATCATCTGAGCGTCGTTCACCACCGAGTTCGACCTACAAATGCGCAGAAGAGCGGGGACAGAGGTACCGCGCAAAATCGCCAGATGTTGTCGACTAAGCCGTGCTCCGTTGCCACCACAGGAAAGAAGTCTATGTTGAGATCCAAGGGAAGAAGCGCGCACCGTGATGACTGGACACCTTAGAGCACCACACAACCCTTGCAGCATCCGCTGTCGTGCGATCCTTCCTCGGTCTGGAATCGCTCCATCCCACCAGCACCATTCGTAGCCCCCGTTGCTCCTGGCCTACCTGCTGTCTGCTCCTTGTTATATCTCCTGATCTCCCTTACCAAGTTGCTGAAAGCTTCGTCCACATTGATCCTCTGCTTGGCTGATGTCTCGATGAAACGGCATCCAAAGTGTTTCGCCAATTCGCGACCTTCGTGGCTTCCTACTTGCCTCTCGTATTCCAAATCGCACTTGTTGGCAACAACAATGACCGGGAACGAGTCCTTGTCCTTGACGCGCAAGATCTGTTGATGAAATGTCGAGATTTCGTCAAACGAGTTGCGAGATGTGATGCTGTACACTAGCAAGAATCCTTCACCTGTGCGCATGTACTGTTCACGCATTGCGCTGTTGGAGTGAGCCAGATGATGAAGCACGGGATATGATGAGAGATGGAGACGGAAAATGGATGGTCAGAGTGCTGTGATGCTAGCAAAGATTGATTGTGTGCGTGACACTTACCTGTACTCCTCTTGACCGGCTGTATCCAATACATCGAGAAGTGCGACCTCCTCGTCAATGACGCATTGTTTGCGGTATGAGTCTTCGATTGTCGGATCGTATTCGTCGACGAAGTGCGATTGAATGAATTGGATGGTCAACGCTGACTTTCCGACACCACCACCGCCTACGACGACGAGCTTGTATTCTCGCAAGAACTGAGCTTTTGACATTGCGACAATTCCTTGTGTCTGTCCGAGCTATGACAAGAGCAGGGAATGAATGTGTCGAAATCGGCTATGCGATTGACGTTAACGACAGATTTTGTTTGGGATCTGATTCGGATGCGATGCGCGCTGTCCGAGGAGAGAGGTTCCGAAGAGGCAGGAAAGAGATGAAGCAGGCGTGTTCGACTGCTAAGTGCTTCCGATTCCGTGAAGCGTGGATTCCGAGTACGAATGAACCCAAGGTAAAGCCTAGCTGGGTAGGTGACTAGCTATATCCTGGTGACGTAAGTTGCCTAGCGCGCGACTGGCAATGCAGATGCAGACGGGCGGTGGATCGGCGCAAAGGATGACGACTGATGGATGCCGGGATGAAGAGATGCAATTAGGCGCGCACTTGAGAGGCGTTTCGGCGTAGAAGTGGGAGATGACCTTGAGAGCGGAAACCAAGGACGTCAGAAGCGGTCACGAGCGGATGTCGAAAGGAGGAGATGCCAAACAGACAGTGACGAGATGGTAGGAGGCGGATGCGGATTCGAATGTGGTGAAAGAGGTGTGAGAGGTGGAGACAAGGATGAACGATGGTGAAGAGAGAGGGAGAGAGACAGAGAGAGAAAGACACACACACAGAGGAGTGTAACAATAACTCGGAAGCGACTCCGAAACGAGAAAGTAGCGTGTGTGAGAGCGTGTGCGTGTGTGATTGATTTTGAGTGAGTGTGTGCACGACAGGGGTTTGATGAGACGGTTGTTCGCGCTTTCGCTCGGTTTTAGCTCGAAAAGGCAAAACGGCCAGGTGTGCGCGTGTGTTGCGTGCGGCTAAGAAAGAAGGCGGACGTGTGTGCGAGTGAGCGAGCCACTGAAAGCGCGATGCAGCAAATTGCAGGTGAGTAGTTGCAGCACAGCAGCCTAAAGCGGGGCGGACCTTGGAAACTCTGAGTCTCACAAGCCTCTGCTTCTGGCAAGACGGCTGGCTGTGAAGCGAAAAGTCGCGAAAATCAATAAACCTTTTCAAATAATCAATTTGAACCACCGCGCTGCACAGCAACTCACGGCAACTGCACAGCGCAGTGCAGCCAACAGTGCAGCCAATTTACAACACCGACGAAAAAGAAGGGTTGCCTGTCACGCACACAGCTCAACTTGAAATGAAGCTGTCAAAGCCAGCAGCAGCAGATCTTTCCGCTTGCCAGGCGAGAACATGTGAGGCAAAAGGCAGACCAAGAAATGGGGTTGCAGAAAACAACCTGAAGCAACAACAACACTCCCACTTCGGCCTATTCTCAACTCCTAGAGCCTCAACTTAGCTTCAGCTCTGCTCCAAAGAGCTCATGCAGTTGTGGCCCGATACTGTAATAGGCAACACATAGAATCGTAACGCACTTGATCCTCTCTTTCGGTCGTCTGGGAAGGGGGCCGTTTCCTCATGTTGAAGGTGTTGAAGGCTCTCTGTCTCTTTTCCCTCTTCGAGAGAGTGACTTTTGCCAAGTCGTTTCATAGAAGAACAGGCCTTCTTTTGTATCGGTTTAACCGAAGCGAAGAAGCAAAACGAAAGAAGCGAGTGTTTGCAGCAGCGTGACCCTATTTCGATATGCATGCATTCAGGGGTGCCGATGCGACATTGACATTGTCCTCAACGGAACGAGGTGCAAGCAGACGCTCCAAAGCTCAAGCTGAGCTGAAAGTGGCTCGATGATGCGGGACAAATGCAGTTGCCTGTACCACACGACCTTGTCGCAGTCTTCCGAACGTTTCCAGCATGGCATGAATTTCAGATTGTCAATGATCTACATTGTTCCAACGACATGGCAGAACAGCTTCCTCGCAACGTAGTTTCCTTCCAAAAACACAGCGTAGCATACTGTACCTGACGAGCGGAAGCGCATGCCACCGCCAAGAAAGACCAAATTCAGGAAGGAAGCATGTCGGAGTTACTTTTAGCTGCTTGTCCAGATGCATCTGTCCTCTATTGTCACCAACGTTGGATTGTCGCACCTCCTTAACCGGTCGGAGCAACTGTCGTGCCGCTGCTAAGCCGACTACTGTTCTCAGCAAGACCATTATGGAAGCAATGGAAACAATGTCAAGCCACGTAGCGACTGCTTAGTTCGGCTTGCTGAACAATGAAGCATGGACTCAGACTTGTACGGTCCAAGCTATCGACGATCTTCTCAGGGGACTAGCATGCATCGAAAGCGCGACTCTCTACTTTTTGAGACAGATTGCGATGCGTCAAGCTCTGCCAATCAGGATCCTTGGTATCTGTTCCGAGCTGCTTGTGTTCACCATTGTGCAATCGAAGGAGTGTCGTGGTGTTGTGTCTCAGAAGATGCCGCGGGACAACACAGGGCTCGTTTGGAAACACACCTTGATGTGAGGTCGAACAAATCCACTTCATCGAGATGTTCAGATGAAATGATCGACCCGATTTGCAACGAACCTTCGCCTTCATTTCGCGCATCAGCCACGATTACAACGACGTCATAGATTCAGCGGATCTTGAACGAATCTATCAACCATCTTGGCTCTGGCTTCCATGCAGAAGACGCAGCCACACCATCCTATCAGCGTGGACATGTGTCTGTATTGGCGTTCACGGCTGCCTCAGTTCCGACATCTTTGCTGAGAAGAAACGTGTATGACGCAAAGTACACACGAGGTCAAAACCTCCGCAAGGCTTGGCGGTGTATCATCCTAGATTTGATGGCAACACCTCGTCATAAAAAGCAAGAAGCGAGAACTCGGATTGTTCAATATTTACTTCGGCTTTCCCTCAAAGTTCCTGATGCTCGAACCGAAATGGGGCTGTTCTTGCACGGATTCTCAGCGAGTTCCACTTTCCATGCTCGAGGTGAATGAAGAGCTATCTCGGGATTTATCGTCTTCGGTTACAGCAATTGCGAATTGCGGCGGTTGCACACGTGCAGCATCTCGTTTCAGCACAATGACATGTGTTGATCGAGCTCAGATGTGAAGCCACAATCTGAATCACGATCAGCACTGTGCAGCGATACTCAATCTTGTCACGATCAAGAGAATGCCGTCCTATTCGGCCTTTAGTTGGTTACATAGTTCAGCTGACAGCCGTAAAGTCTACGAACGTTGGAGTCGGAGCTTCTCACGCTTCTCGGTGGCTTCAACTCGACCATTTGCACCTCGTTTGTTTGGCATCTCGTCGAAGGCTCTGCTATCCACTCGTCTGCTTTGATTGCGGTTGCGTCTCAGTGAGCGCGATGACGCTGCGTAATGGTCCACCGAACAGAAAGATGGTGACGATAACGATGCCTTGCTCTCGCTATGGCGTGATGCTCATCTGATACTCGCTGACTAGATTCTCTTGCCTATCTCGTTGTATCTCGAAGCCGAATCTGATGCGAGCATGCCTGTGTGGTCGCCAACTCATGCAAGACAAAAGGATCAGCAGCATGCACTCCAACGGGACTCGGTAGACCCGCCGGTCAAAGGAGACCGTCGATTGCGCGACATCTTCTGAACCTTTCACACCTGCACTTGCAGATTGCTTGTATCATGCGGAAGGTTCCTTGAATTGGATCGGAGTAGCCTTGTCCGCATCGGATGCACCTGCTAATTTTGCTGTGTATGGCAAGCAGAGCATCTCCTGCTCTGGTGCTGAGACTCGAAACACCCCGCTGGCGAGATTCGCGTCGGGTCTGAGTTTCGAATAGTGCATCGGTCTGCTAAGAACAAAGCTCGATCATCGCAGACGCAAGAGACCGAAGTGAAAAAGTGCACGAGGTTTCAAAAAAAAAGTAAACAACCGTTTGGGGTCAGAGATGCGATTTATCGCAACGCGTCCGAAGCGGAGCCCCTAACCTCGGTGCAGCTCATACGTCTGTCAAGTAGGCCAACGAACCTTTGTGGCTATCGATGAAGAGTCATCACAGACCATTTTTACTTCTTCGATCAAGTGTTGGCATCATTTGAAGATTACATGTCTTCATTGAATCGCGCGCAGAAGGCAGCAGGTATGCCGTATATAAAACGCCGGTCAACAGAGGAAGCCGGATCAGGGCGAACAGTCGGCGAGAGGGTCGAAGCATGAACACTTGTTAAAGAGAGTGAAAGGTGCAATCGTCAAGTGATGCGGACTTGCGACAACTGGGGCTGAGACGAGGGTGACGATCAGTCGCGCAACCATGCTCTAACCGAGGGTCTGAGATTGGACAGCAAGGCGGAGACACGTCAAGCATGAATGCCTTGTCGCCTTGCCCATTCATCCTACGATGTTCCCTTAGGAGATTAGTGAAAAGTGCAAATATCCCGAAAGCGAGACAAAGCAATACAGCGTTAGCGTGTTATGCTAAGGTGACGATCATCGGCAATTCACAAAGGTAATTGCAGTTTGCAGCGCATGCTCACGTTACGGAAGGAATGATCCGACGGTCCAACTTGAATGCCACGTTCTCCTCAGGAGGTATGATAGGAGTATCTCCTTCAGATTCTACATCGGCGTCTTTTTTACACTGTCTTGGATGATAGCTTCCACGCGAAACCTCGATCAACGACCACCACGACTCGGTTAAGGATTTGACGAGATGCACTGCGTTTGCATTTGGATCGTGATCAACGGAAGCGAGGTGTCCCTACAGCTTAACGCGGAGCAAACTGCAAGTGCTTGCTGGCCTCGGTCGCGGTCCTACACTTGCATTTCCTTCTTCTCGCATCTTGTTACTGTGATGTAGATGCTATGCCACGCTACTGCGATGCACCGCTCCGCACCCTGCAGCCAATCTAGCATTTGGCGAGGCTCGTGATGCATCACAGGTCGTGCATACGTGTGAAAGATCATATCAAACCATCCTGTCAACACTGACGTCTTGGTTGCAGCCTTTTGAGCTGGTTCGACTTGAACTGAGTTTGGATCTGGTTGCAACACCATCAAGAAGACAGAAACGCTTGATCACAGGTACAGGGTGATGTGTAGCTAGAGCATGGCGACAGGCTCGGAAAGCGAGACAAATGTCCCAAATTTAGACAGAGACCCCATGTCTCTGTCTAAATTTGGGACATTTGTCTGCCTTTCCGAGCCTCTCGCC
>JAXQGJ010000215.1:0-24239 GCA_037039655.1 Pseudozyma sp. M118-08B | reverse complement strand
TTCTTCACTATTCATAACATCATAAGGTAATGCTGCAATTTTTGAAGCTAAATCTGTAACAGGTCTTATACCCTTCTCTCCTCGCTCCACTCCTCCCTCTGCGGCGCCGTACTTCTTTTGTTCAAGCGTCGACGAATATCATACTGACATTGTCTTTCTCTTATCCTGCCTTGCCTTTTCGTCAAAACAGCGCGCCAACATTCTCAAGGAAGTCCAGATCATGCGAAACCTCAGACACGATGGCATTGTCGAGCTACTTTCCTTCTCCGAATCGCGCGAACACTACTTCTTGGTTCTCGAGCTCATGGAGGGAGGTGAGCTCTTCCACCAGATCGTCAAGCTTACCTACTTCAGCGAGGCACTCGCTCGTCACGTCATCCTTCAAGTCGCACATGCCATTCGATACCTGCACGAGGAGCGTGGTGTCGTCCACCGAGACATCAAGCCCGAGAACTTGCTTTTCGAGTCGATCAAGATCATCCCCTCGAAGCACCCAATCCAGCGTCCTTATGATGAGGAGAAGGAGGACGAGGGAGAATACATGCCCGGCGTTGGTGGAGGTGGTATTGGTCGCGTCAAGATTGCCGATTTTGGTCTCAGTAAGGTCGTCTGGGAAGAGAGCACCATGACACCATGTGGTACCGTTGGATACACCGCACCCGAGATCGTCAAGGATGAGCGATACTCCAAGTCAGTCGACATGTGGGCCCTCGGCTGTGTGCTCTACACACTGCTGTGTGGTTTCCCTCCCTTCTACGATGAGTCGATCTCGGTCCTCACAGAAAAGGTCGCCAAGGGTTACTACACTTTCTTGAGTCCATGGTGGGACGACATTAGCTCTTCAGCCAAGGACTTGATCACGCACTTGCTCTGCGTCGACCCTCGCCAGCGATACACCATCGACGAGTTCTTGCGTCACCCATGGTGCAACGTCAAGGACCCCATCCCCGACCTCAACTCGGCAGACATTGCTCTTGCCAAGACTTCCGAGATGCCCCTCGACTCGCCTTTGTTGGCGTCCATGAAGTCGGGCAACGCTGCCCGCAACGCCATGATGTCGCCTGGTATCAACCGTCTCAAGGAGGCCTTCGACGTGACCTACGCTGTGCACCGTATGGAAGAGGAAGGTGCGAGGAAGCAGCGTGCTGCCGGGGGCAACCCGCTCGGCGAGCTCAACGAAGAGGACGAGAGCGACGAAGCCGACGAGACCCGTAGGAAGCACGGTGAAGCCGCTGGTCAGGCTGTCGAGAGCCAACGTGGTGCTCGTCACCAGAAGGAAGTCTCGGCTCAGTCCCAGCAGGCAACACAACAACGTCATCACCAGCAGCAACCACAGCAACAGCAGCAGGCTCAGCAGTATCAAGGTCGCGGAGGAGCCGACCGTCGTCTTGCCGAAGCGGCACTGTACGAAGGCCGTGCTGGACCTCGTGACCGCGGTCAGAACTCGAACCGAAAGCGCGGCTTTGAGCTTAACATGGGCAATGCTACGTTGCTTGGACGTAGGAACAAGAACGGCGGTGCAGCAACCCCCAGACTTGACAACTTGGGCAACCCAATCATCGATGGTGCTCACGCAGCCGGGATCGTACCTGGCAGCCCCATGCGTGTAGACTAAAACCCATCCATGATACCCACCGCACTGCTTCTTTGGAACTGCACCTGCTCCCTCATTCATTCATTCATCCTTTCATCTTCCTCATCATCTAGTCTCTAATCATTGATCCGCAAGTCTCGCTAGTCTCTTGCTCTTTGTACCGCTTCTCCCTCACTAGTCCCATCATTTCTCTGTATGCAACTACACGAGCTCTCTCATCTTCTTCTCAAGCGTGATTGATGTGGGGCGCGTCAGCCTTCGCTCTCCGAATGCACATTCCCTGAATCAGTCCGGGTCTGAAATTGGCGCATGGTATAAGCAATAGCTTTGCTGGTATTTCTTCGTCGCTGTTTGGCTAGTCAGATGAGCTACATCCTCGACATCCGCAATGGACGCATTCGACAACCGTCCCTGGTCGAAGTTGTGCCCGTGGTACTCGGCAGATGCATGTTGAGCCTTGATAGTTCATGTCCTGAAATGCATGCAAAGTGAAGCGAGATGGGTGAGTAGAGATGTCAGTACGATCAGATCAGAGCCGTGTGTTCGAGCTTGGCTGGCGAAGATGAGGACGAGGCCAAGGGGGCGAGAACTTACTCTTGACTGAATGCATCGAACGCAACACAACTTTTCGTACCCTGTTCGCTTCCATTTCGCTATCAAGCTGCGCATCGAACAAGGCCAAGAATCTATCAGCACTACGCTCCTACTTCCTGCCGCGCATCACTGTATCTACTAAACGATCAACTTACTTGGCATCAGCATACTGATGCTTCAACAACCAATCGTACAATTCTCTCGAAATCGCTTCCCTCTTGTAATACAGATCGTAGATGTATCGTGATCGAGTATGATTAATCTGAATAATAGGCCAAAGGGTTTCAACTTTTCGTTTTCCATCGGTATCTTCGGTTTCTGCGTCTCGCATCTTACGATCGTACGATTCGAGGATCGGTTCGATTTCGTCGAAACCTTCTGGTGGGGGGGTTGAGCGGGATGTACGTAGGCGTGGCATTTTGGGTATACAGATACTTATGTTTGATGATGATGGGTGGAGGAAAGACGACACCATTGAACAGAGACATGCACGAAAGAAAAGTCAAGGGTCACGCTTTTCCGAATTCCGAAGGCTCACATGCAGACACGGTATGGAAGAACGGCAATCTAATTTCAAAAATCGAATGTTTGTTTCGGTGAGTTCCCGTCCCGTGTGACAGCTGCGATTTTAGAAAGCCGCTCCTTTAGCTGCCAACTGGCGTACCTCGGTGGCGGCTAGCAATGTGCCATTAGTGAACCGCTCAACAGCCTGTGCAGTAGAACTACCAATTGGAACCCATGAGATGTTGTGTCCTACGCTAGCCAAGAAAGCAGCAGTCTGTGGGTTGAAGCCAGTGAATCCAGGTACTTGGGGAGCCGGACTCTCCACGGTCGTGGAATTCGGCGAAAGTTGATCATGCCACCTAGGCTCGGCGAGAGCTTCCTGAGCGTCCTTCCTCTTGAACAAGACATCGTAGGCTACCTGAGTGACAGCAGTGATGATTCGAGAGCCACCAGCCGAGCTCAGACTCAACTCAAGCTCGCCCGTGTGTTTGTTTTCGGCAATCACCGCAGAAATCGATGAAAGAGGTCGCTTGCCCGGTCGTATGTAGTTGGCTGGTGTTGGCAAGTATCCGAAGAAGTTAGTCTGTCCTTTCGAAGAGAAATCGTCCATTTCATCGTTAAGAGGGAAGCCGTGCTTGGTCATAAGCGTGGAACCCCAGTAAGTATTGATCGTAGTGGTCAACGAGATGGCCATTCCGTCAGCATCAACCACAGTAATGGCCGAAGTGCCGTGATCCGTCAAGACCTCCTTTTTGTGGTTGCCAGGCATGTAGTACTCGATGGGAAACGTACGAGAGTCATCAATCTTGCCCTTGTTCTCCTTCGAAACCGAGAGTTGCAGGTACTCGCCCTCGAGGGTTGAAACGTTGCTGACAAACTTTGGGTCGCCATAGTTGGTTCTCTGGCCGTAAGAGAACTTGTTCGCCTCAATGAAACGGTGCGTTGACACATTGACATTGGCCAGGTCCTCCTGTCCATCAGCATGGTACTGGTCAACCGTCTGCAGGGTGGATAGTACCACGCTTCCCGAAGAGGGAGCTACCGTTCCGAAGAGGTTGTATTTGCCGTTACGCAAGGTGACGTTTTGAGGCTGACGGAACTCAACGTTGTAGTTGTAGAGGTCTTCAAGCTTCATGATACCCTTGTAGACATTGTTGTTGTGAATTGTGTCAACAATGTCCTCCGCAATCTCGCCATAGTAGTAGGGATCGATACCTTTTTGCGCGATGAGCTCGAGCGTCTTCGCGAATCGCTCCTTTTTGATGGTATCACCCAGCTGGGCTGCCTTGCCGTTCGGACAGTAGACTTCAGCCCAGAGGGTGTCAGAGCATAGGAAAGGATAAGAAGTTGTGTTAATAGCCTTGGCGAGCTCGGTAGTGACCTTGAAGCCTTGTCGATTGAGCTCGATGGCAGGCTCGAAGACCTTAGCCCACTCGAGCTTTCCGTACTTCTGATGAAGATCCCACCATGCTTTGGGCTCGCCAGGTACACCGACGGCAAGACCGCCGTACAATGAGGTATTAGGCTGAGCAGCATACATATCCTCGGTGGATAGGCTAGGTGCTACCTCGCGGAAGTCAACGTGAATGTAGTTTGCACTCTTGCTCTGCGCATCTTGACTGGTAGACCGCTTCTTGTTGGTGTTGGCATCCTGAGTGACGGGAGACCGGAGCAAAGCGTGGCCTCCTCCTCCTAGGCCAGAATGGTATGAGGCAATCGAGCCAACGCAAAGTGCAGTCCCAACGACAGCATCAACAGCAGATCCGCCTTCCTGAAGAAGCTGAGCACCGATGTTGGAGCAGACATCGACCTCGGACGAGACGGCACCCTGCTTGCCGCGAACGCTAAACTCAGGTGAGTTTCCTTGAGATGCAGCACCATAAAAGGCTGGTTGCTGACCGTTGTTGCTGCGAGGCTCGAGATAGTTGATTGGCGAGGCGGAGACGATGCCACTGCTGGTGACAAGCAAGGCTGCAAGGAGAGTCTGCATCTTGATACTTTTCGCTGAGGGCGTGCTGAAGAGGGGGCAAGTGGATCTCTCACATGCGAACGTTATATAGACCAGCCCGGAGGCGGAAAGATCATTGGAAGAAGCGTGAAGAAACGAAGATGAAGATCAGTGGGGCAAGGCTGATTGGTTGATCCCGATGTGTGGTCACGAGATAACGCTCGCGAGATGAGCTCAAGGAGACAGGACCCACAAGTATAGTGGGCTCACATCTTTTGTCCTTCAACAAGCTGCACTTCTTAGTGGCAGTGAACCAACTAGAAACAGTACTAGGCTATTGCGTGCGCGTGGGGGTACCTGTTATTGTTTCCCACAACTCGCTTATGCTGCGTCTGATAACAACCGAGAAATTCCTAGTGTCTCGCTTGCCCACATGTCACTCACGCCCCAAACAGGTTTCGGACCGCAGATCTGTCTGTAGCTAGTAATGGTCGACGGGACCCTATGCGATCGCCACGAATAGCATTGGAGACAAGGGTCACATGTGATATTCGAGAATGATCGACCATCTCCTGCTCCAGATATGGCCGCCGGCAGTATGTGCAAGATTGAGCGTCGTTATAGCCAAGCTGTCACGCGAAGAAGATTTGAATAGCCGAAACGTGAGGAAAAGCACGAGCCAACCACTCGAGGTTCTAGCAATGCGATCGCTTTGGTTGCTATCATACATCAACATCATTGCCATCCCTTGTCTATCAACATCATGTTCGGGATAAGTCTCATAGAGTTCTTTGACATTTCGTGCATAGTCAAGCGAGAAATTCTTCTGGCTTCGCTTGAACACACATCCGACACACACACGCCCCAAACAGGTTTTGGACCACGAATCGGCGTTCGATTATCACTGTGAGCACCCGTTCATGATCTCAATTGTAAAATAGATTCGGTCCGGACAGCTTCCTAGACCGACGGGCTCTACCATTGGCTCGGGTTCAGCCGGCAAGATAAGATTTTATACACATGTTGCACAATCCAACGTCTGGACGGAATTGTGATTTTCACTTTGAAAATAAATTGCCGGCTGTCAGCAGCTACCCTTGTCTTACTCAGTGAGACCCAGCTAAACAGTCGCTTGTGTGACTGCTTGTCTACTGAGGAAGGTGATTCTTGCATCAGAAGATCATCCTCTGCGGATACAAACGCATGGCCTCCGATATAGCTTCGGCCATCGTGAATTCTTGAGGGGTGTGGGCACCTTCACGCCAACGATCAAATCTGAGCAGCTTGGGTTCGTTTCCATCAATGCGCCAGAAAGCATGCCCATCATGTCTGTTATATCCAGAGGCGAGTCCCCAGGAACGGCCAAGCAATGAGTTTGCTGGAACTCGGGTCGAGACGTACAGAGCGCTACGGCCTCGCTCGTAAAAGAAGGGTCCAATTTGTGAAGCAGGGCCAGGAGGAGTCGATTTTGCCAGATCGAGTGCTCCCTGTTCGACCGGATGGACGACAGAGAGGTGCTGAAGGTAAGGCACTCCTCGGACCCCGTTTGGGGGCAACTCGAGGTACTTGGACTGGTAATTCAGGTTGGCTCGCTTGTAGATTTGTTTCTCGAAATGATCCAGCTCAGGGTCAGCAAGAGCATGAAGGACGAATAGGAAGAGGGACAGTCCTAGGATCAATAAACGGTTGAGGGCGATCATATTTGGGCGAGTAGCACTGAAGGCAAGGACGGAAAGGTATGAGACAGTGAAGGATGCTTTCGACTCTGATTTCAACGGGCTCTTATAATACCCATGCGAAAAGACACTTGGAGGAATCATGCAGAGGGCACCACACAGCGCATAGCTCAGAGCGAGAGGACTTCGGCGAGATCACTGTGGCGAGAAAGATCCAGCCAGACTGTCAGAGCTAGGATACCATTTCGAGATTAGCAGCGCAAACACACTAGTGCGAGAAGGATTCAGCGTGAAGCCCACTGAAACGTGGGCCTTGTGCAAACTCACATACAAGTCTTTTGTTTCGATG
The DNA here is from genome assembly GCA_037039655.1 of Pseudozyma sp. M118-08B. Taxonomy (NCBI): domain Eukaryota; kingdom Fungi; phylum Basidiomycota; class Ustilaginomycetes; order Ustilaginales; family Ustilaginaceae; genus Pseudozyma; species Pseudozyma sp. M118-08B. The sequence goes on along the minus strand of JAXQGJ010000215.1, from coordinate 17,574 downwards.
ATAGGCTTGTTCATGGTGTTACCATTGCATGTATAAGAGGTTCGCATCAATGTGTAAAGTGAACAGCCTTGATACGGCTGCAAGAGTACAGGTCGTCCTTATTCTCCAATATCTTAGCCCACACAACGCGCAAGGTAAGGCTTGGTAATGTTTGGTGGGTCCCTGTGCTATCGCTATGGATAGCAACTGAAATGAAGAAGACGTGTGACATTAGAGAGTTGGACCAATCACAAACTCATGGACATGACTTTCGGCCTCTTGAGTAAGATCAAGCGGTGTTGCAGCTAGGCCAATGGATCGCCCACGTCAAGAAAAAGTTGGATAGCCGAAACGCGGGGGAATCGCACGAGCCAAAAGCCGTTAGGTCCTTACACGATCGCTGTGCTTGCTTTTGTTCATCCCTGTCAACACCATCTCTCTCCGTCAGCATCATGTCTAAGCTACCAACCATAGAATTCTACGACATCTCGTGCACAACTACGTCCGAGCCATGGTCACCGTTCACGGCTCGCACGTACTTAGCACTTCGCTTGCTCAACATCCCCTTCAAACGGCATCTCATCAGCATGGCCCAAATCGAGCCTACCCTTTCCGCTGCTGGGCTGGCTCGACCTGAGCATGGGAGGTACACGCTCCCCGCTATCACACTTACATCTGCAGACGGCGAGAAGGAGTGGGTCACGGAGAGCGAAGACATTGCGCAACGACTTCAATCGCTTTTCCTATCTTCTGGCGGTAACCTTGCACACTCCCTGTTTCCTGACGCTCGTTGCAACGAGCAGCTGGAGGATGTCAGGACTGCCTTCAAACAAAGTCTGTACTCAGACGGACATCGATGGAAGAATATTGTTCCTCCCATTCATCGCATCCTTGAACCCGAATCTCAAGAATACTTCATTCGTACCAGGACGGAAGATTGGGGCAAGTCACCCGCCGACATGCTGTCCACAGACGGCAAGGAAAACGAGAAAAGAGATGGCGGAGCGGACAAGGTCTATGCGAAGGCTTTGCAGCCTTATGCGGATGTCTATGAGAAGTACAAATGTGGAAAGGTGGTCTGGCTCGGCGGAGAGAATGCTAATTATGCAGATGTCAAAGTGCTCGCCGCGATGCAGTGGTACCACTGCGCCAACGCCGAAGCGTTCGAGAAGGGACTAAAGGAGGTAGGAGGAGAGCTGGAAAAGGCATGGAACGCCGCACAGGTGCTGTTCAAGGAGTAGAAGGTGCAGAATGAACATCGACTGAGACGTTCTGACGGGAAGTACAGATCCACTGCATCGCGGCGAAGCGTTCGAGAAGGGACTAAAGGAGGTAGGAGGAGAGCTGGAAAAGGCATGGAACGCCGTACAGGTGCTGTTCAACGAGTAGAAGGTGCAGAATGAACATCGACTGAGACGTTCTGACGGGAAGTCCAGATACTCTATAATGTGGAATGGCAATCTTTAGACTCATGAGCGTGGCCAACGAGTATGACTCTTGGCACAGAACACGCAAGCTTCAGCCCCCCGACACGAAAGAGCAGAGAAAGAGAGGGTATTGGATCCAAGAACAAGGAAGGCGAGGATATACAGCAAAGCCTACATGAAAGAATCTGAGAAGCGTCCGAGAAAAGTGTCCGTACAGTGTGAGTTTTTACTTTCCACCAGCAACCGACAACTTAGAGAAGAGCTTGAGCAAAGCCTTGTTGGCTTTGGGGTAGTCACCGTTGACGAGTCGGCCGACGGTGTGTTCAAAGTCGGGTCTGCGCTTGACACGGTCCCAGTTCTCGCTGACGTATTCGAGGTGAGCGCGTTGGACTTCGTCGAATCGGTCGACGAAGGGGCTGAGCAAGTCGGCGAGAACGGTCTTGGGCGAGAGCTCGAGGCAGATGTGGTCGAATGCCTTGGTGGCGAGATCGCGCAAGCCAAGTTGACGACCGACGCAGTAAGCAGCAGTGGCCGAGAAGACAGGTGGGAAAGAAACGGATTTTGTCACGCGCGCCTCCTGGATCGAAGCTACGTCGTCATCCGAGCGCTCAGAGTCATTGGAGACGAACGAAGCGTTGGAAGAGGTGTCGCGGTAGCGACGTGAAGGAGGGAGGCGCGAAGCAAAGGTGGCATGGCCGGTGTAGAGGTAGAAGACGAGGGCTTGAAGCGTGGCAGCGGAGCAGCCAGTGACCAGGACACGGGAAGCGGTGGAGGCGCGGGCGTTGGCGGCGCCAGCGGCGGAGGTGAGGTCGTTACCTGCGCTGTAACGACGGACACGACCACGGCCGATGGTGCCGAGGTTGTCGTCGCGGCTGCTGTAGTCGGTAGCAGAAGCGTTACCGATGGGGGTGAAGGGGGCAGCCTCTTCAGTGGAAGGAGAGAGGCGGTCCTTGGTGACGAACTTCATGAGCTTGGAGAAGCGCGACGAGGAGCGAGAGAAGGGAGGGGGCGAAGCAATCTCGACGGGGGCAGGTGCGGGAGGAGCGGCACCAGCGACCTTGCCTCGCGATCCAATGGGCGAGTCCTGCTCGATGATGTCGTCGTCGTCAAAGTGGTCAACGTCTTGGTGGGTTCCGTCATCATCGTGGTCGAGGTGCTCGTCATCGTGATGGTGCTTAGGCTGCTCGGCGACGGAGTCAGCGTATTCCTCATTCTCGTGTTCGTCGGCGTGCTTGCCGGCAACCTCGTGTTCAGATTCATCCTCGTCAATACTGAGACGCGAGCTGCGTCCGCCGTAAGCGCCCTTCTTCGAGACAGCGGCAGCGGCAGCAGCCTTGTTCTTGGCTACAGCAGAAGCGATCTGCTCGCCCTCCATGGTGTCGAGCTCAGCGCGACCGGTGATGTTGATCTGCTTCATGAGCGCGGGGCAGGCTCTCTTGAGGACCTTGGAGTTGGCGTAGACAATCTCCTCCTTCTTTCCAGCGGCGGAGTTGCTGACAACGAGTTCAAGGTCGGCGAAGGGTAAGCCAAAGATGGCGCTGTGTACGGCGTGGAGGGTCTGCTCAGCTACGTGAGGAACGAGGGTGAAAGGCTCGGCAGCCTCGGCCTCGTCGATCTCGGCCTGGCTGGCAGCATCGTCGTCGCTGTCGACCTGAACGGGGGCCTTGCGAGCGCGAATGGGAGCAGCACGGCGGGTGGTTCGGTAGGTATCCCCGCGAGGTGTAGGGAGGGGCTTGCTGTTGCGGTGAGCAACGTCGACGGCGGCCATATTGTCAGTCTTTGTTTCTGCTTGTCGCAGGAAGCTGGGCTCGTAAGGTAGATGGAAAGGAGAGGGGTAAAGGGCTGACGGATCACGAGGGAGCGGGGATGGGAGCAAGCTCTACGATGGTAGCGCCTACTTTATATACGAGCAGACACGGCGGGGTTCTGGTGCACGGTCAGGCCTGTAAGCTCAGGATTGCGGGGCACGCCAAGCTGTCGAGCGAGCAAAGTGAGAGGACATGATCAGCTCCGCATCGGTTGGAATTTTCCCAGCGATGGTCGAAGGGATGGAAGCAGACAACGAAGGACTAGCAGGGACAATTCGAACAAGTTTCGTATGTGAAACTGGCTGCGCGCTTAATAACGATCGAGGGCGACATCTGCACCGACAGGTCGCTCCCTCTGGCATCAAAGGACTTGCTACTCCGTCGCAATCTACGGCAAAGGTGGTGAAACTCCGCACAAGGAACTCTGACATGTCCGACATGAGCGTGCGAAAGTGGACGACTCACGAGGAACCTCAGTGTTTCTATTGGAAGAAGTCTCTGGGAACATGCGTTCAGGGTTCGAAGGGTCCCAAGGGCTCTCGGGTGGAAGCCTCGCTTGGATAGTACGATGGGCGGAAGGGGCACACTACTGGACCCTTTCCCACAGGTCGATCCTCAAACAGAGGAAGGGTTCAGCCGCAAAACCGACGAACGAAAGGAATGTGGGAAGAGCTCGTGGAGAGGGCGGTTCGCGATGATTGTCATTGCTGCTGCTGCTGCTGCTGCTGCTGCTGCTGCTGCTGCTGGTTAGAAGAAGACTGTGAATGGGCGTGGCACGGGACAGGTTTGACGAAACGCCATTCTGAAAGAGGACGGAGCCACTAAGCAATTGCAGGCAGCCAAGAGGAACAAACTGGAAGATGCGGAGGATCGCTAGGATTGATTGACTGATTACGATCGATACCATGTGGACCCTGCATATACTTCGAGATTGGTTTGATGGCAGCAGGCACGTTAACGCGATGCCAAGCTGTGGTCGATTCGTGCACGGCATCGTTGAATTCCAGCTGTCAGCAAACAATTCCTTCGCCTAGCATCGGAAATCCGACCTTGGGAATCCTGCTTTTCGTCCTCTCTTCTCATTTAGCCTGTCCTCACACACTTGCCTCGTCGCTATGGTTTCTCGTTTCAGAAAGTAAAAATCAGACAATCACTGCGACAGAAATAGAAAACAAGCACCGTTTGGTGAAAGCTAGAAAAGAGCTGAGGAGGTGTTCTGACAGGCGCGAAAGTTGGATGAAGCCTGGAAGCCGTCTCACTACAGGTTTCGAAGGCTGCTCAGATCGCGCGCATGAATCCACAAAGTGTGGAATTCCACTCGCCATCCCGCTCTGTCCCGCTTGCTCTTCTTGTACCTCTTCAACACTCCCCGTCCAACCCAGTTCGGCGGAAGAATTGCGACAGTCTGTTGTGTACAAGTCCTTCTTATTGTCTCAGGAAGAGTCTATTAGGATCGGCAACTCGAGTTCGCAAAGACAATAGAAGAAATCCAATCGAACCCAGGCTGTGAGACAAAAAGGAGAATTATGATAGATGCTGCACGTCGATGCCAACTTGCATGGCTAAATTCGCCGCGATGCTTCTGCGATTCCCGCTCCGCTAGGATGCATCTTCCTGTTTTGCCGAGGCTTCCTGTATCCGCGGACGGGCAGGTTGCCGTTTGCAGCCTAGTACAAAAGCACCTCTTCTCATATCTTGCCCATGCACACGGACCTCAACCGCACGCTTGTCTGCATTCTGCATTTAGATTCCCTTCGTGCATTGACGGTGACAAAGGTGACTTCGAGTATCGACCTGATCGATGTTGGTGTGTCTGGGGTGTCTCTGATGATATTAAGTGTGCAGCTCCAGGATGGCCTCTTCGTAGGCTGCAGGAAAGTGTGCCGCAAACATATCACTTCTCAGCTCTGGCAAGCTGAAGAAAGCGAGAGGGCTCTCAACATGGTAGATCTGCTTGTTATTAAGCCAAATGCAGCGTCCTGGCGGTACCAGAGGTCCTCCCTGTGCTGCTTCTGAGCGCAAAGTCGCCGTGTCCAGCTCCTGCCTTCTCGTGGCAAGTGCGTGCAGCGGCGCTTGTTCCCGCTGCTGCGGCCCAACCCAAGGTGAAGGCGGAATGCGGGCCCCCGCAGTACTCTCTGCGTCCAGTCGCTTCTTGATTGCCGCATACAGGTCGCTCTCCACTTCCCGACGCAATGACCACAGTTGTTCCTCGATCCGCTCCTTTCTGTGCAACATCACATCGTCCGCGTCTTCCGCTTTGATGATGGATCGCCAATCCCAGTAGCTACGCAGAATATGAACACGCGCATCCTCTTGACCTTCCGAGGATGACATCGCATGTCGACGTCGCACACGCGAGAGTGCTCCCAGCACACGACGGAGCTCTCGGATCTGTCCGTGACCGACTCGCGGGATGATGTCGCTGCCCAGGATGATTGCAGTCACAAGCGGTACCGATCCCATGGCTGTGCGTGCGGCAAGGTCTGCGGTCATGGTGACGGGACTTGCAAAGCTGACTGCACGGATGGGTCTTCGTGCAGGCAAGCCAGAGGACATGTTGGTCACCCATGTTCCTGAGTCCGCTTCGGCGCCATCTGGGATGAAGTACTCAGCGAGCAGCAATGCTGCAGCACTGGCGATAGCACCTCCAAGAGAGTGACCACAGAACATGACGCCGAAGCCTTCATTCTCGGCTAGCGCTTGGCGCAACGTGGCGAAGAGCTTGCTCTGGGGAGAGACCAGCGCCTTAGCCGCTCGCCAAATGCCTGCATGACAACGGAACTCTTCACCTGGCGTCGGCTGCACTTGCGGCAGCTCAATCTCTTCTGTGCGCAGCTCCAAGTCCACGATGATGTCAGAGAATGACTGCGTTCCTCGTACCGCCACGCAGACAACCTTGCGCACGTAGTCACGCACCACGTAGAATGTAGGACTGTAGTCGGCGTCGGCATCGAGTGTCTGAATATCTGCGTGAAGCACGTCGTCGGCATTGAGACGTGAAAGATAGGCAAAGGTCTGACGCGAGAAGCGATCACCAGATGGTGTGAAGGTAGGTGGCAAATCGACAATGTGAACGTGCAACCCGTAGGCTGAGATGGCGAGTCGACCACACCATTTGATGGTTCTGACCAGGTCCCGGTTACTCTCTTTGAAAGGAGGTGGATCACGTTGAACAGAGTTGGGTTGAGCTGCGCCCACTTGAGGCGAGGTCATGAAGTCGTAAGCACGGCCAAAGTAGCCGGTGCTCTGCTGACCAGGCCGCGCTGCATCCAATCGTGGCGTCTTTGCGAATTCGAGAATGTCATCGCCGCGATTGGTGACGATCATCTCGTCATCATCGTCATCGTCGTCGTCGTCGCTGCTGCTGTCTTCAGCTCCATTGTCCTGCCTGTGGTCCTCATGGCACATGCCATTCTGATGTTCAGCCTCGTTGCTCTGGCTTGCGCTTCTCGTGCCGTTCACATCCGCAGCTTGGTCCCCGTGTAGCTCCTCATCGGACTCATCAACTTGCGTCCAACTCCTCTGCTTCCCTTCAAATGCAGCTCTCGAGGCTGCACGATAAGCTCCAATGTCAACGCGATCTGACCCACGCGCCTTTGGTGCCTTGATGCTCTCGTCGTGCTTGGATCTCCTGCTCCAGCCGTCAAGCTTTCGCAAACCAGCGCCTTCCTGAAGATAGCGCTCGCGTGTGACACTATGCAGACAATACAGCTCAAGGATGCCACGGAGAACTTGCCATCGGGTGAGACCTTTGGGCTTGCGTTGGCCTTCCCGATCCCGCTTCTTCTTGGATCCCTTCTCCTCATGATCTTCGACGGCAACAAGAGCCCATTCTGCCTGAATGAAGCCGTATGCCTCGATGACGCACTGAGCCAAGACTGTGCGTCCGGCGAGATTGTACACAATCCAGCGCAGGAACCAAAGGATCAATGAGAGTCGCTCGTAAGTTGAGTATGCAAGGTCCACTAAATGGGCTGTCACAAAGACCACCAAGCCGAAGACGTGCACTAGGATTGCGACCAAACCTCCATAATCAGCCGTTCTGTCTGATCCGTCATAGCCTTCTGCTTGAGGCGCTGATGATGGCTTGCTGCTCCGCAGACCCAAGTCTCCGATCAAGAACCAGAGGACGAAAGAGCGCTGCCGACCTGACGAGTCTACGTGGACCGTGCCTTGACCTGACTGTCGTCGACCTTGCGAGGGCGTCTGAGCACCAGCGGTATCGGTCAAGCTGCTCTTATCCGTTGAAATAGAGAGTGCCGGGCGAGAGCTGCCATCAATTTCAATCGCGCGAGCAGCGCAGACTGACTGATCAGAGCGAGCTGCAGTGAGCATTGACGAGGGTGTCAAACGGAGGGAGCCATTTGCTTGAGCATCTCTCCCCACAGTTGCTTGTGGCAGCTGGTTCGCAGCGAGCCCTGACGACTGCTCCGTCATTTCCGACTCACGCAATGCTGCGAAGGTGGTGAACTCGGTCTTCGGTCCGGCCAATGGCGATCTTGAAATTCCAATTGGACGCAAGCCTTGGGGACTGTCATACGTGAGCGAACCTCGTCGAGACGAGGCCGAGGTCGGGAAAGGAGACGGGAGGACCTCAATATGCGTTGGAATGAGCCTGGGTGTTCCAGGAGGCAAGCGCAAAGATGAGCTGCTTGTATTGAGGTGAAGGTGGATCATCGGCTGGGTGTGCGTTGCAGAAGAATCTTGATACGGTGTCCAGGGCGATGGCGGCAGGCTGAGCATGGTGGGCACTAGCTTTGGTCCTCGTGGTGCCGAGTGCAGAGCGCCAGCTGAAAGATAATCGCCTTTGCTGCTCAGAGTAGCCCCCGTCGATCCACGAGCTTCGCGGAGCTCGCCACGATGGTCACTCGCCAAGGGCGTAAACGGAGAAGGAGGCATCGACATCTGGACGGGGAGCAATCTAGGCGCAGACGGAAAGTCGCGGAACGCACTGACTTTGCTGGACCCTCCAGTGGATGGCCGAAGCAGCGGGGAAGAGATGGGAGGCAAGTCGGGTGAAGCGAGCTGGTCGTCGGGGATCTGACCCGGATCGAGAGGCTCAAATTCAAAGACAGTATTGAGCTGCCGCCCAGTCGCATCAATTGAGCCATTGCGCGAGCCGCGGCGAGATAGCGCTGCTCTGCGCGCGGCTGGTGACATGTATGGGCTGGCCGAGGTAACGACCGGACTCTTGCGCAGGTCTGCTTCTGGTACCGCTGCGTTGTGTGGGGCAGTCTCAGTTCGCGTTGGCTGCAGAGCTGCATCAGCACTCTCTGCTTGCGGTACGACGCTATCGCTCGACGTCGACATCGATGCAAGTTCGCCTGAAATGGCCGCCTCTGCCTGCTGCACTTGCGAAAAGTTGCCGATCGACCGGGAGCGAGACCGCGCCATTTGCGCTGGTTCTGTGTTGCTGCGGAAGAAAGCAGGTGGACGTCTTGCTGCGTTGGCGCGTTTTGCGGATGTCTCAGCAGCGTGTGCTGCCTTCACGAAATTGGCCAACGCTGTGAGGGGTCCCACTTTGTGAGCCGGGCGATTGCGGGCGGCCATCTTCTCGGCCTGTTTTCTGGCCCTCTCTCTTTCACGCATTCGGCGCACGCCAAGCAAACCTTCGAAGCTTGCGGCGTCGCTACCATGGTCATCCAGAAGCGGTGGCGGTAAAAGCAAGGCGCCTTCTTCGTAGCCATCGCCGGGTTTGGAGCGCCATGAGGACCCGCCTTGCCACGCGCCAGGCATTGCGATGGGACTTGGAGGTGCTTCGGGCAGTATATGGTCGTGGTATGCGGAACCAACGCCAAACTCGGACTTCGAGAGCTGAGTGAGCCGAGGACGGCGGCCTGCTTTGAGTACGATTGTGTCAGGTGGCCGTCCAAAGTTGGAGGAGCTGGCGGTTGCTTCATCTAGATGCAGCTCTTCTTCGTCGTTACCTCGATCGAGGTTGTGGTACTGCTGCATAGATTCTGACTTCTTGCCCTGGCTGCTCGGCTTGTATTTGTCGGGATCCAGCAAGGTAGAGGGCATGTGCTTTCGACGGGTCGTGCCTACTTCGAAACTGAGTCCACCTCGTCTGCTCCGAACCTTGCTGAAGCCATTGCGGCCATCTTCTACGACGGCGCCTTGGCCGGTGAGCATCTGGTGCCACATCTGAGCCCTTCGCTCTGCGATTGTAGCACCACCTTTGGAGGAAGAAGAGGTCTTCACTTGCGCTGACGGAGGCAATTGGAGACGTAAGCCCTTCTTGCCGAGAGAACTAAATGCGCTGGCCCATGCTTGAACGCCCTGCTTAGGAGCTGATTTGTCTTTGCGTTCCAGGGAATCGGCATGCTTGCCCAAGGTATCGACAGAGGAGTCATCATCGCGATCCGTTCGAGCAAATGACAAGCTGGCAACCCTGCCCGAGCTGTCTTTGCGAAGCAAAAGTGCTCCTAGCGCCTCAAGAGCACTTCCATTGCTTGGCTGTTTGCGTTGGCTTTTTCTTCTGCGAACACTCCCTAGCGGATTTGACGAAGCCGAAAGCCATGGATATGGACCGTGTGATTGACGAGCGTCTGCTGGCATCCCTTGCGGCGAGCGAAGGATGTCCCAGTGATCCGAGGTCTCGGGAGCGTAGTACATTTCCGACCGCGAGAGGATCGCGGAGACCGTTACATAGCGAGCCGAGCTGCCTGCTGCTGCGAGCATCTCTTGCTTTTGTTGTGGCTGTGTCTGGTGCTCTTCGTCTTCATGCTGTCTGTACTCTCCCGATTGGGGACCGTTTGTAGAGGCGTTCGGATTGAGTTGTTGACCAGTGTGAGGAGCTAAGGCAGGACTATCGACTGGTCGCAGTGATGTCGGTGGAGAGCCTTCCAAGCGAAAAGAAGAGGGTGCGGCGCTCAATGCGGGTGATGGTGCTGCAGCCTCTGTGAGATCTACGCGTGGAGCAACATCTCGTTTGAGACCAGGCAGACGCTCCGTAGACGTGGACCTGCTGTTCGAGAAAGCATGTGCTGGTGGAAGTGGTGACAGCTCGTCCAGGTCGAGATCTGGCAGCTGTGAGGGCCTAGCAGCAGCCGGCACGCTCCCCGGCGATGTCTCCGGTGGCATGTTCACGCTGTTGTCGGCTGATGGCGACATGATGACAGTGCAAACCGGATCGTGAGAACGGCGCAAGAAGCCACAAAGCGGTAGTAGAGAATGGAGCTGGAAGAGGGAGTCGAGAAAGCTGAGACGCTATATTGTGAAGAGCGTTTCCATCCTGGCGACGACAAGCTGAGCTGCGCAGCGTCTGAGCTGTTCCTCGAGGCTATAGAACCACTTGAAAGAGCATGCCAGCAAATTTGACCGGTAAGTAGAGGTAGAGTAGGTGACCTTGCTGTCGGATGCTACCGAATACGAAGCGCGGACCAGTTTAAGGCAATTCGGGGCCCTGGTAGCGAGGTGTGTCGGGTGCTAGGAGTGATGGGTGTCCCAAGTCAAGCTTTGAGTTGAAAGGTTATGAGCATGTGGACAATACAAAGGCAGTGTTGAGAAAAGTCAAAAACCAGGGTTCAACCCTCGCGAATCGGAAGTGCCGCGGGCACGCCTGACACACACAACATGAAGCTTTCCAGCCCTCGCTGCATGTTCCCACGAGCTTAGGCAGGCTTGCACCTCACTTCAAAGACAAGCATGCGTGAAGCTTGAAGGGGTAGAACATCACGACTGGCAAAAATGGTTAACAAACCCTCGAATTTCTTCTGTTTGCGGGAGAGGCGGAATGCATGCAGAGCGGTGTCATGCCACAGAGTGACCAAGCCGTGCAGCAAACAGTCCTTTCAAAACTAATTTCGGAAGGCAACCAAGGCGGCGATGCCGATCCTCCACCGATGACAGCTCGATCGGACAGAGCTTTTAAGTTTAGCCGCGATTCGACTTCTTCACCTTACTCTCGGCATTCCCGTCAGCTCACCAAGCATTTCTCACAATGGTTACAGGGTTGCCGAAACCGAGTTGTGACGGTCATCTAAGATCACTTGGTACAGGGAAAGCATGGGATGACCGACAAGGTCTTGTGATCAATCCTCTACCGCTGCCGCGATGTGGTAGGCTTCGGCTAGCGACTTTCCCCACAGATCGGACCCTGAGCTATCTTTGGACCCACCGTTTTAGCTGTCACATGTCACATAAGCGCAGCGTCATCTTTCGACTTGCCTCTAGCTTCGGAAGCTAGGTCCATCAGCTAGCACGATGCTGCCTAGTTTGTCGGAACAGCGGACGCCCATGCTCAGCAACATAAGCGTAATCTCAAGCTTCCCACAGTGCTTCACTTGCGCACCTTCTTCCTGGGTTTCGATCACAAAACTTCCAGCACTACACATTCCGACTTGAAGCCTTTGCATTCCGTGTGACCAATCCGTGATAAGGGCGAAAGATGAGTGGCAAGACTGAGCTGATGGCAAAAGGCGCCTAGTGACCCGACGGAGGAGCCGTTCGAGCCGAGCCCGTCTTCCAGTACGAGCCCGAGGGGAAGCTGTAGTCCTCGATCGAGCTCTTCAGCATCTCGATGCTATAACCACCCTGAGGATCCATTGGCGTGTTGTAGCAGCCAGCCTTGTTAATGCTCACTGGGTAGACAAAGTGTTCGTGCAGATGATCGACCCACTCCAGCACATTACGCTCATTAGTAGCGCTAATGCAAATGTAGTCGATCAGACTCAAGTGCACCACGTACTCGCAAAGACCGACACCGCCAGCGTGCGGGCAGACGATCTTGCCGAATTTCTTGGCCATCAGCATGACGGCGAGGATCTCGTTGACACCAGCCAAACGGCACGAATCAATCTGGACAACGTCAATGGCATCCGCTTGAAGAAGCTGCTTGAAAGTCATACGGTTGTGTGCATGCTCGCCGGTCGCAACACCGATACCGAGATGCTTGATACCACGTCGAATAGCGGCATGGCCAAGAACATCGTCGGGTGCAGTAGGCTCTTCGATGAACCAAGGCCGCAGGTGCGCAAGCTTCTCCATGTAGTCGATCGCCTCTTGCACGTCCCATACCTGGTTAGCGTCGACCATGACAACGCAGCCCGTTGGACCAGCATTCTTGCCCACCAAGCTCTCCGCAGGAGGGTCTTGCCGTCCGGCAGGCATAAACTCGGGATCATCAACGATGGATCGCATCAGTGACAGTCTTCGGATGTCATCCTCTACATCAGCGCCTACTTTGAGTTTGAAGTGGTTGAAGCCCTGCTCCAAAGCTGCCTTGGTCAATCGAGCCACTTTGGCATCATCGTAGCCTGACCAACCTGCCGATGTCGTGTAGGCCTTGTATCCATTGGCGATCATTTCTGCTTCTCGGTCAGCTTTGCCCTTGGAAGCATCTTGAAGGATCTTGAGTGCCTCGGCAGGCGTGATGGCGTCGGTGATGTAGCGGAAGGGAATGCATTTCACCAACTCCTCGGGCGACATGTCCACAATGAGCTTCCACAATGGCTTGCCGCGCGAGCGTGCGAAGAGATCCCAAATTGCATTGATCACAGCAGCGGTAGCGAGGTGGATGACACCTTTCTCTGGGCCGATCCAACGCAGCTGAGGGTCCGACACCATATGTTGCCACGTCTCGCCCATGTTGGCGAACAGCGGCTCGATTTCGCGGCCGAGCAGGAGCTCTTCAACGATCGAAGCGATTGCTTGACAGCAGATCTCGTTGCCCTTGCCGATGGTGAAAGTCATACCGAATCCACGAAGAGAAGAGTCCTCCTTGACGGGTGCATTGATGGCTTCGCTTTCGCGGCCTCGGTACGAGACGATCTCGGCGCTGTCCCTGGGGCTTGTGTACAGAATGACGTAGGCGGCCGAGTAGTCGCAGGCTGCACAGTATCCAAGAGGAAGATAGATCCGAATATTTGTGTCAGTACGGCAACATTATACAAAGTCTGTCCATGAAGGAAGGAGGTCTAGCTTCGAAGCATGGAGCATGACTATGTTACACGATGGAGAGAGGCTCTTACTCTTATTCATGGCATCGGTGCCGTCACCAGTCAGCGAGGTTGGAAAGCGTACATCGTGAATAGAGTACGACGACACGATGAGAGGCGAGGATTGTGTCATTGTAGGCAACAGCTGATACTATGATGAGATGATGGATGTCGTCGGACGCTAGAGAAGGGCGGTCCTGGGGGCTCGGTCAGAAGGAGGATAAGTGTGCGGAGGACGCAAGGTGGATCGACTCGACCGCGACGCTGTATCTATATATCTACAGAAGACATTGGCTGGTCTCTCAGCGTGGACGTTAACGACCGGCAAACAGGAACACGAGCAGCATGGTCTGCGAGGATGCGCGACTTTGCCGACGAGAAGCTACAGGTAGTCAAAGTGGACAATGACTGCCCAGTGTACCGCTGACTTCAAGCCAATGCGCGGCCAGACCCTGGACAATCGCCGCGCTGAATTGTCGGCGCCGACGTTAGCAGACTAAGCCCTGGCTTGTGCTGGCTTACCGGCACCTTTGCCGCCTGTCCTTTCTGAAGGTGCAGAATGAGTCGGACTTGCGATTTTCGAGCGGCAAACAAAAAGGATGTGGAGACCATCAAATCGACGTGGGGGAGAAAATTCTACACCAGAACACGATGCGATACCTCTCTTGGGGGGTCGCACATGCTTACCATCCAGAGTACGTGTCCGCCCGTCAAACATACCAAGGCGCATTCTCAAAGCAACAGTTGGCTGTCACCCAGCTACGGATGCAGCCTCAGGATCAGAACGCTTGCGTTTCATCTGTGTGCGTCTTCATCACAGAAGAGAAGTGCAGCCGGGGATCTGCAAGATGCAGAGCATGTGTGATTGCAGTCACCATGTTTGGAGAGGTTTGACTGTATGGCTCGAGTGCATGTGCAAGGGAAGCTGCCTGGACAAGGCTATTCGAAAGTAGCTAGTCAAGGCGCGGGGGAGAAGGCTTGACGCAGAATGGATCTGGTCACGTCCACCTTCACCATGCCGAGTACATCCTACCCGATCCGAATGTAATAGGATTCTAGCAAGACCAACAAAGCGCCTCGCCATGTCGAAGCTTCTCTCGTCTTCGCGTCCACTTGGCGCTGTGTCGAACATCGGGTTTCCCGGCCCGTAGACATGTGAGCGATACCATACCGCCACGCGATGGCGTATTCGGAGTGTTCCTGACAGACGATTAAGAGCACAGATGGCGATGGCATCCTGACACTTCCCCGCAAACGGCACTCGAAGTTGCCGCATGTTTGCGCCGGCGGGCGTTGAAATGGTGGGGACGAAAGCTTGGTGGGGTTGGGCGTGGGGGACAGAATGGTGCCTGAAAAGAAGGACGTGGGCGTCAAGCACAGATCTCCGTTCACGAAACTCGGAATCGACCCGATCAGTCGATGCCCTCAACTCGATGCCGCCTTTGCGCTCGAACATCACGATCAGCATGGGTAGAAGCGCTCAAACAGCTATGTACATCAAGGTGACTAGAGACGTGGTGTAGATTGCATTGGTAGGAGTGACTCGATACCAAAATCGCTACTGAAGCTGCTGTGACAACCAATCCCACATACCCTCGACTTCCTTCTCTTGCTCCATGTCGAACAAATGATCAGCCCCATTCTCCTCAATCACCTTGAGGTTATCGTCATCATATCCTACTTCTCTCAATGCCTTCACCACGTGCTGAGACTGCGAATGAGGAACTTTCGGATCTGCATCTCCATATGCAATCAATACTGGCGTTTTCGTCTTTATTCCTTTCAACTTGGACTTGATCAGACTTGGCGTGCAGACCTTCTCGCTCTCTTTCTCGTTCTGTAGGATGAGGCTAGAGTAGATGGCTTCTTGACGAGCGAAATTGTACAGCGCCGCACGGACTGGGTTGGTTGCCGGTGGGGCTTCAGTGCGAATCCTGACGGAAGATTGACCGAGGAGCTTATGACTGTCGTCGAGGCACTTTTGCAGGTGACCTTCTGCTTCGAGCGGCTGTCGATCGATGAGCTTGCCGTCAACCGTCCAAGAGAGTGGTTTTTGCGGCTCATAGAAGAAAGGTGCAAGGGAAGGGGTGACGGTGGTGATGGCATAGATAGCGAATACCGCGCTCGGATGCTCTGGGACGCGGATGCTTCGGTCGTGCAAGCCCAGACCGAGCAGCAAAGCTGGCCAGCCACCTGCACTTGATCCTCCAAGAATGTACTCATCAGTCGACACACGATCCGACGTGAAGCCTGAGGCAGCACGAGCTGCAGGACTCAACGTCCACCGGATGACGTCAATGAGATCCTCAAGCACTTCCGAGATGGAGACTTGTGGGCAGAGGCGAAAGTCGGGTGCTACCAGAGCCAGACTGTGCTTTGCGAGCGCTCGAAGAAGGTGTGGCGGAACGAACTTGCGTGTTCCTTGGAGGAAGCCGCCTGTGTGTATCCAGACCACGGGGATATATGAGCCTTTGATGTCCGTGTCCGGAATGTAGACATCGACCGGGATGGCGGTTTGCTCACCGTCGGTGTTGACAAAGGTCTTGTATGTGTATGTTTGGGGTGTCGGGACAGACATGCTTATGATGAGATGGTGGTCGACGGATGAGATTGAACAGAATGTCTATCCTCAATGCTTTGACTTGCTCGTATATATGATTTTGCTCCACCTCGAGCTTGTGTGTGGGGAAAGAGAAGCTTGACTTGAGAGTAGATAGCCGGGCATCCTCCGCGGCTAGCTTCCTGTCCTGCAACTTGAGCACAAGATGTTTTCAATAGCAACCTCACACTTGTTGAGATTTGAAATCCGCAGCTTCACTCTCCGATCATGCCGAGCTGCCGGAATGCAAGGCTGCAGAGTAAAAAACCGCATCTGCCCGATTCGTTCAACACGCGTACGCCGGGAAGTGACACCTTCCAGCAAGCTACAGGGTCCGTGTGTGACATGCATCCTCGTTTCACGGCTCTTCCGACAACCAAAACTTCATTCAGTGCTTGGCGCTTCCTGCTACAGTCACACTTCTTCTCACCCACCACAACGTAGACGCTTTGCCATATGCCACCACAAGCATCCTGATCTGTTCACGTTCCGAGACCAGCGTCGAACCTCACGAGCAAGGCTTCGGGCAGGCTCCACAACTCAAAGGATAGCCACCAAGTAGTTAGTCTTGGAGAGAGGCTCAAGTGGCATCCTACATCTTTGCAGCTCTCGACAACATATCCCAACACGAAGGGCGCAGACGCAGTGCACGAAGGATGAGCATCACACCGAGCCTTTCACAGAATCCATAGACTATTGCTACCGTCGCTCGCCGAGGCAGCTCATTTCGGTGCCGACAGTCGGCATCATGGCGATCACACTCCAAACGGTGCTACCGCAAAAGGTGCTCCCTCACCAGCCTAGCCCCAACGCCTCGTCTCCAAATCCAGGCATCCGGTCCGCGATTACACAATTCATCCCAGCATCGCCGGACAACAGCCTCAACGACGGTCCGTTTCCCGCCGCCTCGAGTCCCAATTTGCAGCTCAATACTAACGGCGATGCTAGACGTAGCAGACATGCTCGTATCAACAGCACTAGCTCACAGGGCAGCGTTCAGTCTGCGCTGGCACTCAAAAGCCCGGGCGGGTCCACTTTCATGACGCGTCAACCGTCCATGTCCGCAGGTGTGGGATCTCGAAGAGGTATCGCGCACAGCAGCAAGGTTCTTGGCGTTGACAAGGACACGCAGGAAGCGATATCACTCAAGCAATTGACGAATGGCAAAGTGGACGTGTCGTTTGAAGGGACGCTTTCTACAGCTACGGGCAGCGCAGGCAAAGGAAAGGGCAAAGGAAAGGCCATCGATGGAGCAGATGACGAGGCGATTGCATTGTTCGATGTGGATCTTGAAGCGGGGCAGTCAACAACTCAGGCAGCTAGCGGGTCAAGGGCGGGCAAGCTCTTACAGCTGAGCAAACAATCGATCCCCTGGAAGAAGTCCAAGTCAAATCTCACAGTCATCGACGCGCCACTAGCATCAACATCGACTTCAGCACCGACTCAAAAGCTAACAGACGAAGACGATGCAAGGGAAGACTCACTCGACTTCGCCCGCCCACCACGCAAATCTTTCGGCGATGACAAGGCTGACTTCGACCGAGGTGAAGAGGACGGCTTGAACGCTTTCAATGTTGACGATGATCAAGAACAACTCCTCTATGCCGGTGCCACGGATGAAGCAAGACCAGGTTACTTTGCGCCCGGAGACAGAAGCTTCGGATACAACTCATTACAAGGCAACCCAGGGCTAGGAGGATACGGTGGTACGGTAGGCTTCGAATCATTGACATGGAGAGAGGGCGGATGGATGATGCTCAGCAGTCTACTGGTTGGCGTGTTGGTGACGGTGGCGATTTTGATCAGCATCGACGTCATTGATT
>JAXQGJ010000214.1:0-25960 GCA_037039655.1 Pseudozyma sp. M118-08B | reverse complement strand
AGCCGAGGTGGAGCTGTTGGCGAGGAGCGACTTCCAGTCAGCAGAGCCACCGAAAGAAAGTGGGGAAGAAGGAGTGCTGAGAAGGGTCTTTTTGCTGTTTTGCAAAGCGACAATGTGAAGCTTAGATGACAAGCCAGAAACGGTCGTGAGCTGTTGAATGACCGAAGTACCGACAAGGCCGACGCCAATGATGGCAACGTTGATACCAGAAGTAGCAGACATGACTGATCGAATCCAAGTGTTTGTAAGTATACTGGTCAAGGGTGGTGTGGTGGTATGAATAGAGGAAGATGGGAAGCGAAGCCGTTCGAGTCACTTTTGAACTTCTGGACTTGGCAACCTGCATGGTGTGCTTTCTTATGCACAAGCCAACTTTTCTCGGGAAAAGGCCGTGAGGCGCTATTAAAACTTCTTATCGCGCGATAGCATTTGAGTTGAGAAGGAAAGCGAAATATGTGGAGCTCAGACAGCTCAAAGACGAGATCCGAAGATCAACTCTAAAAGCCGGTCACGCATATGGCCGGTGCAAAGCCGCGGTCAAGACCTGACATAATCCAGGTGTTGCTCTCTTCATTCTCTAGTCGACGCCCATCCTTCCCACCATCAAAAGGGTCGTAACATCATCATTCAGCACCGTCAATCCTCTCAAGGATATATCACACAATATGTTTACCGGCATTGGTAAGTGCAAATCCATGCCTCGTGCTATGGATCGAAACAGCTCGCTGACCGTAGACTTCATCAACCATGTTCCTGCTTCCTCTGCTGCGCAGTCGAGCTTCTGGCTCCTATCATTGACATCTCATCTCAGGATGCTTCGAAGTCTGGAGGCGGAGGCTACTCCATGACCATCGGCAAGACCGCTGCCATTCTCAAAGATTGCCACATTGGCGACAGTATCGCTGTCAACGGGACCTGTCTCACCGTCACTGAATTCGACGCTTCGGAAGCCAACCATGGTGGATATTTCAAGATCGGCGTCGCTCCCGAGACACTCAAAAAGACCAACCTCGGCGAACTCAAAGTAGGCGATGGCGTCAACTGCGAACGCGCCATGGACGCACACACTCGCTTCGGAGGCCACTTCGTCCAAGGTCACGTCGACACTACCGCCCTCATTCGCTCCGTTGTACCCAACGGCAACGCTCTCACAATCACTCTCAGACTGCAGCACAAGCCCGACTCGCTACCATTGCCATCTACCCTCTCACCCTACCTCATCCCCAAAGGATACGTAACACTAGACGGCGCATCATTGACATTGATCGAAGTATCCCCAGCAACAGGCGGCCTGCTCCCATCCAACTCTACAGCCGGTGACGTACGAGAGGACTCGCAAACACCCAAGAAGGAGATCGTTGAGTTCAATGTCATGCTCATCGCTCACACGCAAGAAGTTATTGGCTTAGGCAAGAAGAAGCCTGGAGACACGGTCAATGTGGAGCTTGACATGGTTGGAAAGTACGTACACCGCGCAGTGCTGGGCTCGCTCGAGAGGGACGCAGAGGAACATGCGGAGTCGGCGAACAGCGTCGATGCTGGAAGAGAAGTCGTGGGTAGTGCGACAGGCCCAGCTTCGAGCCAAGCGTTGGAAGGGATGGTGAAGAGGATAGTGAGGAAGGTGCTCAGCGAGCAGAAGTGAAGCACAGCAAGCATTTGACAACAACTTGTTTCAAGAGATACTGCATGCAAAGTCAATACCACCACTTCAGCTAAGCGATCACATGTGCTGGAAAGGAGACTGAAGAAGTCGCACGTCGGTCGCTCAGGACGCTGAGCATGTTCGCAACCTGATGACTTTTCCGCCTATGAGTCATGGCGCTGGGCTGCAATTGAGGACGTTGCGTCCAGTGGGGAACGGTAAAGCTCGGATACCTTTCAAGAGGGATCCACTCGGTCTCTTCGGTGTAGACTGAGAATGAGTCTCGACTCGGCATCGTTCGACTTGCCTCTATGACCTGCTTTGCCGACCTGAGAATCGGTTCAACATCGCCAATCAGGTCAATTTCGCCAAACTTGGTCCAGACCTCCGTTGTTCGCGGCATCAAACCACTTTGAAGGATCTCGCAGAAGCTCGGTATCGCCAGTGACCTCGCAAAAGCCGTTGTCGACGTCACCAAGTGCGAACAGTGCAATGACGTCGGAGAGTATTGCTCTGCCAAAGACGCCCTGCAGACAAAGTTCTGTGATCGCAATCAGAGCGTCGACAGAGAGCGCAGCCGTTCGTTCGGACAGGACTTTGTGCATCCCGTACGAGCTTGCTTGAATGTCAGACCGGCTGCGGCTGCGGCGAAATTTTGGTGCGTGACGATGTTTGAACATCCTTACTAGTTTCCTATGTCCGATAAAAAGCTTGTGCTGTTCAGCATCTTCGTCCGAGGATGCTCTCACGTCGAGGTCAAAGATGCCGAAATAGATAAAGACGAGCGCGACGATGCCGTCAAAGATGGGATCTTGGGCCTACGAGAGACGTGAGGGGTTAGCTGGCGTGTAGTAAGCCTCTCACTGACGCGGGGGTGCTACTCACCTCTTGTGCGAGGCTGCAGCATGCTAAGGCATCCTCTACAATGCCGCTTGGACCTCTCCACCATGTAGCGCAGGTATCTGGAACTTGTCGTACTCGATCATGCACGTATCGTCTGATACGATCTGTGCTGCCACGGGCGTGGGTGGACGCAGGTAGCGGCGTATGCAGTGCATGTGAGACTTCAGTATAGATACACGTGGCGCGCATTCACATTTTGAAGCTGAGGCGTCCACTTACCCAGATTGAGAAAGTGTAGATAGGCAACCAACTGACGAGCGATCCAGTAGCATGCGGTCGCCGACGTCGTTGGAAGGATTTGAGCAGTCAGTATCGCAACTCTTCTCTGTTCATGCCGTATCAAAGGCGACAAGCCAATCCCAGAGGGTGGGTACAAGAAGATGAACAAGGGACCCGAGACGAGATTGGATGAAAAGTAATGTTGATGAACTCACCTCGACAACGTCGCATTGCTTCGCCCTCATTGCGTCATGTCTGAGAGAGGCGGTGACATTCAGGAACGTGCGAGATTGCTCATATGTCAAGCGATACGGCATGTGTTCGGCATTCGCTGCAGCAACAACGCTAGTCGCGAGGCAAGTTAGCATCGACTTCCTAAGGGAACCACTACTCCGAGCTTCGAGGATACAGTGGGCTTACATTTGCTTTCATTCGGCGTCTCGAAAGGAGACGACAAGTGCAAGCGGGCGGTGTCGTGGAAACTGAACCTCGCAAAAGGATGATCCCGCATCGTTGCGCTTAGATCGGACCCGTGAGAATCTACATCGGCGGAAGCATGCATGCGTCTCTCATCTTGAGAGCGGAGCCGCTTGAGGACAACGGCGATACGATCAGCCGCGGTTTCAGTGCTGGCGGTAAGCTCGGCAATGTCGTGTCCCAGGGTCCTGAGCTGTTGCTTGAGTAAGAAAGGTGAGGTGCTGGTGGGTGGAAGTGGCCAAGACGTGGACAATTTGGTATCGGCCATTTTGCAGTATACGCTCCCGTCGGCGTGGGCGTCTACCTGTGTTTTGGTGAAAATGGAGTGTGAGAAGGCGGGTCTGTCGGTCGGAGTAAGGCTCTCGAAGGTACGTACATATACCCCTTTAGAGAGCTACGTGTACACGCTGGTGGTGACTGGCACCGGCAGTCGGGACGATGCTCGAGTCGGCTTAGCGGCTCCACGGCGACCCTGTGCTTTGCTTTTGCGTTGTCAGTGATGTGATCTGGTAATTGTGATTTGGTAAAGAACACCAGCTCCTGGGAATGCATCAGTGATAGTTCGGTGACCGATTGTCCGAATGAGCTCCCTTGGCAGTCAGCAGAACCGAATGGATTGCCGAGTCAACACACGTGCTGTGGCACCTTTGACTGTTTGATGCGGACAACAAAGTGCGGCAATGTGGCTGTTCAATGGAGCTGTCCAGTCACTTCATCAATTTGTCACTTGGCATCGCTTGGCGACGGTGCGGCGCGGAGGCGTCTGTCACAAATTTTTGCTGGGATACCCCCACCCTTTCTCCCATTATTCTTTGCTATTGCCAGCGTTCCCACTGCTTGCCTCATTAACGGCACATCCCTGCGTTGCCAAGTATGAGAAAATGGACAGCGGGAAGACGGCGCTAGAAATTGTTGTGAGCGCAGAGAGGTCACCAAAGCTGACCTTTCGGTCGGTCCCACTTGCCAGGCCATACACTCCATCTGCTTGGGGTCAGTGAGAAATATAATGGGGCTTGAGTTCTGGGTCAAAAAGCACTTTCGTTCTGTCACTCAGGCTTGCCCTACTGCTTCTCACACCTTTTACTTCACACTCGCATCACCCGCACCATGCAATCCTCCTTGCTTCTCGCCGCATTCCTCGCCAGTGCCGTCGCATTGCTGGTCAGCGCCGCGTCTCCTCCATGCAACATGAAGTACCTTGGACGAGGTGCTGCGACACCTTTGACACCATCGCAGGATTGTCTCAGGCACGACGAATATGATTGGACCGACTGCTGTCTGACGCCAAGCTCCGACTTCCACTACGAGAACGCTACCATCGGTGCTACTTACAAGGGATCTTGTGCGAACGATCCCGTCATCGACCCGACCTCAACGGACGTATGTGTCAAGCTCGCTCAAGAATAACGGCCCTCCACAGTCAAAATGGAGCCTTGTTGCTTGTTCACGATCTGCTTTCGAATCGTCAAATTGTTGCTTAAGAACGTATATTGCACGATCACCCTTATGCCAATCACCTTCACAATGATCACAAGCTTTCGCCCATATGTTGAAGCATGAGCGTCGCCCTAGATCGGCGCAGTTCCACACTTTGAGGATCAGTCCCTGCTGGCAGACCAGCTGCTTCAGCCGCTTTCTCCTTCTTCTCTGCTTCAAGTGCCAAGTTGCCGAATGAGACCGACTTTTTCGCTGCACCATCCACCGCCCCACTTGTCGTTGTTGTCTGTGTATCTTTTGTGGCTGTGCCGTTGGCGGCGTTATCTGTGACTTCCGGTTGTACGGGCGCAATCGCGATTGCGGGTGCATTGATAGCTTCTTTGAGCGACTCAATCAGGCGTTGACGAGCGCCACCCATCACACTTGTGAGGTAAGCTGTGACGACAGGGACTAAGTCTTCGGGGACAAAGTTCTCGCCTTCTTCGGTGTCTTCGGCTTCTTCCGCTGCTCCTTTGGCCGAGGCTGTGCTGTCGGGCTGCTTCCGCGCAAGAGCAGAGTCATAGTCGGAAGGCGGCACTGAGAGAGCGTTTCGCAGCAGCCAGTTCTGTTTGGCCTTGTTGAACTTCCATTGCGATTTGTCCTTGATGTAGACCTGAGCGTACTGAATGGCTTGCTTTGCTTGGTCGCTTAATCGCAAGTCAGTGTTGGGGTTTGGGCCGACTTCCTCGGCTGACAGCGTGAGGGGCTTGGCTGGTGTTGACACGGCTGCTGTTGCTGTCGCCGCTAGGGCGCTAGTCGAAGTTGCAGCTGCAGGCTTGGAGGCTTCGTCGGCAGTCTTCTTCTTGGTAGTACGCTTGCGCTTCCTCTTTCGTTTCCCATCGGCATTGCCGCCTGCGCTATCACCATCTTTGTCATCCTCATCGTCAGAGTCCGACTCAGAGTCGGCTGGTGCCGATGTTTTGCCCTTGGAAGGAGATGCTTTATTCTCTACGGGTGCAGCTTTCGAAGCTGGCTCTTCATCGTCACTGCCATCACTGCTGCTGCTGCTGCTGCTGCTGCTGTCGTCTTCCACTTCGGTGGTTCGCTTCTTGTTCCTGTTCCTCTTTCTGGGTCGCTTCGCCTTTTGGTCTTTCGAAGCTTGAGTAGATGAACCAGCCTTGTTGCTGATAGCTACTGCAGACATTGTTGATGTCGGTCTGCTATTCGCTACGGGTAGGGTTGATGGTGGTGTAGGTTGCGAGAGTACGTTTAGCAGGGCGAGTTCAGAAGAAAAGCTGCAGCTGCACGTATTCTCCGCCAAAAAGAAAAGTTTCGGAAATTCTCCACCAGAAAAGCAGGGGCCAAAAATACACCCACGTCAGAGAAGCCGAATTCCGAAATGATGGAGGTATCTGTGGAGCATTCCGGACTTCTGAAATATCACAACGACCGACTTCGCTACCTGACCACTGCGTCGTCTACCATACGTCAGCAACATTATCTTTAAGGGATCGAGGACTACTGGCCCAGGGGCTATCATGGGCAACCTCTCCGGTGTCGTCGCCGTCTTGGCAGTTCTCTTCCGCCCATCTCTGGTTGTACCGCACGTTCAAATACCCGACATTCGACATCTCGACTGGGAAGCATTGCATGCCAACGGCGTCCGCTTCCTCGTATTCGACAAAGACAACTGCCTAACAGCACCACACTCCGACGTCCTCGAATCTACTATCACCGACGCATGGGAACACTGCCAGCGCGTCTTTGGTCGCGAAAACATCCTCATTGTCAGCAATTCGAGCGGTTCTTCTGACGACCCTTCTGGACTTGGCGCCGAATCACTCAGCCGCGCTCTCAACGTCCCGGTGCTTTGCCACAAGCAAAAGAAGCCTGCACCAGGCTGTGCAGTCGAAGCACTCGAATACTTTGTGGCATTGTCATATGACCGCGAAACGACAATAGCTCAGGCAAAACATATGCCCCCTGGCTCGGGGTCGATTGAAGCTGGACCGAGTCGACAAACGAAAAAATACCTGCGGGAGAGGAAGAAGGTGCTGAGAAAGCATGTGCCGGTGGATGAGAGTGGAAGCGGGAGTATTTTGCTCGTTGGCGATCGTACTATGACCGATGTGGTGGTTGCACACCGCATGAATGATGAGCTTAGCCGAAGGAGGAGGAAACTTGGACTCGATACCGTATCGTCTTCTGTGTCGGAGGCATCGACGTCTGCACTGTCAAGCACACCGACGCAGCAGTGCATTTCAGTTCTGACGACGGGTATTTGGACGTACGAAGGACGACTCAACGCTCTCATGCGCAAGCTCGAAACACGAGTCACGACATATCTTATTGGCAAAGGCTTCCGCCCCGGCCAACCGGGTTTGATCTCCTTCCGCAAGACATCACCAGCATTGCAAACTGATTGGCAAATGATCTCAGCAAAACCTGTATCGGACACACGAGCTGTCGTACAAAAGCTTTCGAACGTTGACGCGCCTGACTTTGCGTACGCAGGAGACAAATTACCCGTCGCCTCGCCCGCAGAGCCGACTCTTGGAGCCATTCTCATCGCCACCATCGTACGACCTTTACCACCGCGTATCGCCTCCCTTCTCACCAGCATCTTATCCAGCAGACCACTCGTCTGGTTGTCAACCAACCTGCGTGACGGGTGGAACATCATGATCAAAGGTCTCGAATTCGGCGTACGTGAAGCTGGTATTCAACCAAACCACCGCAGTCGCAGCCTCACTCCCCTCGCTCAGACTGCAGCTGTGAAGTCGGGTCAGCAAATGGCTGTTCAAGAATACATCGCGGGAGATATTGCACCGAGAAGCAAAGCCGAGACACGCAAGGAAGCAGTCTCATCTACTCTGTCGGAATATCTTGATTCTCATATCCCTTCGTTGCCATCTCTCGGCGCCGCTTCCCAGCTTCAAACGCGCCTCAGGTCGTCAGCGTCGTTGCCGTTCTCCGCCCAGAACTTCTTGTCACGCCTCTCGCAAAAGCCTCACCTTCCCACTCCTACCACTGGCTCCAATGCAATCGCTCAGCATCGAACGTTCTGTACTTCAGCAAAGCGTTCCCAACAACCCTCGTCAGCCGGTCCAGGAGGCGCACGACCAAAGCTCCCAGGCCGAAACTGGATTGCCGCCTTCTCAGCCCTAGTCATCGTTCCTGCGAGTTACTACCTCGGTATGCGATTGCATGATCTTAAGGATCAGAAACAAATTGATCCAAGCCAACCGCTTCCGCCTACTCCTGCGGTGCCGTCGCCTAGTTTGCACCAGCACCAACACGATGATGTAGCGTTTGGGGAGGATAAGAACAGTAAAGTGCAAAGAGCGTTAGCGAAGGCGAGGGAGGACAGGAAGCGAGAATTGGAGTTGAATCTTTTCCATCTCGTTAGGGAGCGCGAAGACATCTTGGACAAATTGGAACGTGTACAACAGCGACGTCTCGAATCCCCTTAACTCTCTCAACCGAGTCCACGCATTTTCAAAACTTGCACTTTCACTCTTAGCACACCCCTTCCAATGACAAGACAATGTTTAACGACAAATACGAAGATGTTGCAGAACTTGTTTCACCGTTCTTACTGTTTAAAGTACAATCTCCTCAATAGTCTCCTTATTGGTCCCCAACTTTGGCAGCCGCACATAGATATCCGTTCCATGACCGTCTAGACTTCTGAAGCTCAAACTGCCGCCAAAAAAGTCGCAATAGACTTTTGCCATGGGCAATCCTAGGCCTGTTTCCACTTGGACGGTGTGTAATGCTGCTGGGCCGGTGCCTTCCATTGCCTGAATTGGCAGCGAAGTGGAAGCTTTGCTTTGGGAGGAGGGGGAGACTTGTTCGGTTACGGTGCCTTTGAATTTGCCGATGGTTTTGAGGGCGTCGAAGCGGTCACGTGTGCCTAAGCCTGCCGAGTTGAGGTGTGCGGAGGAGCCACCGAGAAGGCCGGGGAGGCCGTAGAATGCGCCGTCTGTGTTGGAGGACGTGTTGGTATCGAGGGGAGGGGAAGAGGGAGGGGAAAAGGAGGCTTCGATTTCGAGTCGCTTGCGGACGTTGCTAAACGAGCACAAAGCATCAATAAGTGGATCGGAATAGCCGTGTGCGGCGGAAGAAGTGGTTGAGGTTCCAACCGTGCCGAACTCGTTAGGTGCTGTGGTACCGCCTACGCCACCTGCCGAGCCGACGCCTCCGCGAGCTGCCCATGTGCGAGCGGGGGGCGTGTAGGGTTCAGCAAGAGGAGAAGAAGGTTCGAACATTGCCTCGGCGTAGAACGACGTCGCTTCCGCCGCTGCTGGCATCGAAGTAGGTAATACGCTATCATCGGAGAGTGTTACGGGGATCGTCTCATCGTCCGGGTGCATAAGTCGCGCACGAGATCCTCTAGGAGGGTAACCTCCAATATGACCCATATCCGGAAAAGGTATCGGATACTGCTTCTCCGTATGAGAGCCATGAGAGCCGGCCTCGGCTCCCGCACTGCCACTGCTGACGTCGCGATCGTTCTGCATACCCTCGGGAAGGCGGTTGGAGCTTGTGCTAGTCGCAAAACTTGCTGCAGGCGGAGCTGTGGCCTTTGCGAACGCCGCTGCCGCTGATCGTGCTGGCGCTGCCAGCTGCTCGATCAAGTCCGGCAATCCTCCGCCCGAATCCGAGATCCTGATGATCAAGTCTTCCTCAGGTGGACCTTCGACAATCGTTACCCTAACCAGGCCTCTTTCTTCCTCCCCCGCGTGCTTCCTCATTGTTGCCCTGATCGCATTCTTCAGCAGCTCGAACACAATGTACTCCAGATGCTCCGGAATGTATGCGAATCGAGCCTTCAAATCTCCGTCCACTTCTACCTTGGGTATCCTGTCCCTCGTTACACCTTGCACATTTGCAAACATCTGCGTTAGCAATTTGACTCCCTTATTGACGACACTTGCGACGCTTAGTCGGGTGTAAATGATACCGACGTGGTCTCCTACGGCATCCTCGTTATTGTCCGTATTCTTACCGTCTTCTTGCCTGAAGACGGGTTCGTTGAAGAAGTGGAACGGATCGTCGAGCGCTTCTGTCAGCGCGATATGCTGTTCCGCTAGCACCCTTCTTGAGATCCTCGATCTCAACATGCGCTCCATAAACTTGTCCAGCTGCTGCGGCTGCAAATGATGGCTCGATTCTACGATACCAATTGTCAAGCTCGGAATGATCGTCAAATGGTCATCGAGCAAACCCCGCAGCAAGTTGCAGAACTTTTCGTTGTCGTCCATCGTTTTGATGTGCGGAAACCTTCGAAACGTCTCGAAAGCACTCCAGTACTTCTGATACACATCTTCCAGATGCTGATTGGTCATTACCACAAAGGGTAATGCTTGCAAGTCGCGAATACGATGGGCAATTCGAACAGGGAGTTCCGTGCGGACGTAGTTGGCGGACTTGAGAATCTTCTCACGATCACGACCCAGCGTTCGACCGAAGAAGATGAGTTGTCGAAGCGTCATCCGTGTGGCCGGTTTGGCAGCCCATTGTTCAAGCACTTTGTTGAGATAGAAGTGTCGACCGAGGTCTGCTTCGGAGTCCATCATACCCAAACGTGTCAAGTCGACGGAGGACGAGGAGGATGAAGAGCTGAGAAGTCGGAGGCCGGGAGGCGGGTGTCGAACTGCCGCTTTCATCTCGCCGGCAGTAGAAACAGATGCAGCATTTGAGGCGGTGATACGTTGGTCATGGGTCGTCAAGAGTCGTTCCTTGCCTTTGTGAAGGAAAGTTGAACGTCGCGAATGCGAGGATGCCGTTGGAGAAGATGAAGTCGCATAGTTGCGGCATGGTGCAGCTACTTGCGTTGGTTGTGATGCGGAGGAGGAAGACGGTGACGCCCTCAAGCGGAAAGCTTGCTTCATCTTGAGAGCGAGTGCCGAGTCGAAGGGAGAACTCAGTCTCGAGATAGAGAGACAACTGAATTGATGGCGGCGAGACGATGGAGTGACAGAGGGGTCTGGTAGGTGAAAAGGGTGCTTGCTGTTTCAGAGTTCGCCGCCAAAACCGATTTGAGGCGGCGCGTGCACAGCTCTTTTATCGGATATCGGAGTTGCCGTGCTTCAAGGGTCGAACATCCTTAAATTCGCCGCACATTTCACCAGCTTCGCCTCCAGCCACAAAGATTCACAGGTACCACATACCGAGGAAGTGTCATAAGTGATACCGAATACAAGTGCTTCCTGGTAACGATTGGATTGGTAAAATACAGCAAGAAAGAATATGAAGATAGAAATTGATGCAGCAAGGTGAGTTCCGAACGAGGTAAGCTGGGTATATGGAAGAGAACGTCAAGTGCGTCAAAGCATCGTGAAGGTGGCGTGGAAGGACAAGGATGCGGAAGCTAATATCATCATGCGGCGAGAGCGGTGTGCTGCGCTGTGTAAGGCTGCTCGGGTTCACCCTCACCCACCAACTCCCAGTTGCTACTTCCCGAACGAGGCAGCGTCGCAGTGGCACCTCCTTCCTCCTCGTCCAAGCCAGCACCAGCAATACGCAAGCCATCCTTCCATCCTCGAACTCTGGCACAGCTATCGTGACCTTCCACCTCTCCTGTCGCATTCACAATGTCGTCTGACGATGACACACTCCTTATTGACGAGATGCCAAGATCCCTCCCTGCATCTCCCAATCTCGCTTTTCCCTGCGATGACGTAGCCGCTAAATTGGCGAGGCATGCTTCGAGCGACATAGATGGTGCACGTCTTGACCTCTTTGCCGGCTCGGCAGGTTTCATTGCTTGCGACCTGCTACTGCCCGCTGCGTGAGGATGAATCACGGTAGTAATGTCGGTGTGAATTGAACTTGTGGCCGAGACGCTCGAGACTTCACGGTGAGCATATGGTTGCTGTTGTCCAGCTGCTGGCCAACGCGGAGGACCCATCTCGCCCCACTTACTTGCTCTTCCCGGTGAGATGACGGCTGCTCCGGAATTTGCGGCTGGAGCACCTCCGACTACTGTCGCACTGCGAGGCACCTTGGCGACGAGGGATGGACGAGGTCGAAAGCTTTCCCGTTGCGCCTTGACTGTCTTGGCTGTCAAGCCGACCGATGCTGTTGTGACGCTACGGGCGCCATAACCTGACGCATAGCTGAGCATGGATGGAGGAGCGCCAAAGGGTCTTGAGGGAAGATGAGGTGACGGGCCAGGAATTCGAGATGGACTGCCAGGACCTGCAGCGTACGATGCGCTGCTCGCAGTTCTGAAGTTGCCGCCCATCGATGAAGCCGGTCGCGAGACGCTCGCAGTATTCTGATACGCTTTCGGCGCAGCTGACATTGGTGCACGGGTCGATGCCATTCGAGAAACGGTGGATGGCGGCGCAGCTTGCCTTACCGATGCCATTCTGGAAGCTGGAGCGGAGACGGTAGCTGGGGTCGCCGCAATTCTGGGCTTCTTGATGGTGCCTTGGTGCGGCGTCATAGATCGCAAAGGTGTAGCCGCAACACCACGATTTGAAGAAGCCGAAGGGACCAAAGGCCCGCGTCGCACGCTGGCGGGTGCGCTGACAGGTGGCGCTGGAGGCTGTGCCCCCGACGCTGTCCTTGTTCTTTTTCGATTCGCATTCTCCTTTGCTCCCTCCACCTGCTCCAACAGCTCATCAAGGTAACGCACGCCGTTGATCGTAAACGGCTCCCCGTGCTCCTCCTCCCAGGCTGGGATGACTTTGAGCAGCTCTGCTTCGATCTTTGGCTTCTGGATCTTGACTCGCTTGCGCATCTTTTCTTCGCGCAGCAGACGACCGGGATCACCGCGATTGCCTCGGCCAAGTAGACGTGCGCCATCGGATGCAGACTCTTCGAGCTGCCTCGCTTCGTCCAAGAGCTCCTTGTACCTGCCAATGACCTTGAGAACGGGTGCCTTGGTGCGAACTTGTTCGGTCAGATGGTCTATCATCTGTTCATGCGAAGCAAGGATCTCGTCAGTGGGGAGTGGCTCGTCCATATTGGGATCCGCATCCGCCGACACGTCAATGAAAAAGGGAGGAAAGCAAGCCTCTCGTTCCTCATCTGTGAGAAAGAGCGAGTCCCACAATGATGCGATGCGTTCTCGTGTCTTTGTGATGAAGAGAGACATGTGCTGTGCTTTGAGCTGCTTCATCTTTTCCAACTCGGCCTGATATGCTTCGATGACGTCCATTGTGCTTCCGCGATGATCCATAACGAATGCGTCCATCTCTTCCTCAGGCACATCGAACTTGGCCCAGAGCTCACTGAGCTCATCATACAGCTCTTGGATGAGCATCTCGCGACGTTGCTTCTCGGCCTCGAGCCATTGCAGCTTCTTTGCAGCTTTTGTCAGGTTGATCTCGGATGGTTCGAGGAGATGAGATGGGCATGCCGGAATGGATGCAGTCTTGCTTGCTGAAGAGAGTTGCAATGCGAGGTCTCCGCTATTCCTTGCTGGCAGTCCACCCAAGGATGCACGTGTAGGTGTCTCGGAGAGGATCTCGTCGATGGCTTGGCTGCCGCGCGTTGTAGCAGCATCTCGACGTTCTGGCTGTTCTGTGCTGACAAACTCGCCGATGAATTTGCGTGTCTCGTCGTCACGGATAGGTTCGAGCTGCAAGTGGGCAAGAATAGCACGATCAAAGCCAAGAGTTCCTCCACCGCAGTCGACCTCCTCCCCAGCCTGATGCGAATCAAAGACGTGATCATCGGATAAAGCTGCTGGTTGACCTGGCTCAAGGTAGAGTTCGGACCAAAGCTGAACGATTTCGAGTAGGCTGGTCTGAAGCTTTTCCGATCTGGCATTGACCTCCTTGGAGCATCGGATGATCTCCGCCTCAAAAGAGGCGATTCGAGGTTGTGATACGTCGCGGAATGCCGCGGCTGCTGAAGCGACGTCAATCGTGTAGTCCTGAGCGCTGTCCTCCGGTACTTTGACAAAGGTGCCAAGAAGTGGAACATAGGTCTGCAATTTTGCTGCCAAGCGGTCGAGTTGCGCCTCTTTGGCTGTGTAGGATGCTTTCAAGCGTGTTTGCTCGACCTGAAGCTGTGAGAGTCGCTGAAGCAGAGGCTGCGCTTCGGATGATCCGGGGTCTGCTGTTGGTGTAGGAGGCGATGCAGCTGAGACCATACGCTTGCCGATGGCATTCTGTAGTGATGGATTGGAGGCGTGTGACTTTTCACCCAGCGCTCTTTTGATGTGAGAGTTGTCGGCTTCGATCCGAGCGCATTCTGCACTCAGGTCTTGTGCTTCCTTTTGCACCTTGCTGATCTGGTCGTCCACTGCTGTCTTTAACGCCTGATGTAGTGCGTCGAGTGCACCTTGAAGCGCTTCGGGAGGATGTCCGATCTGCGAATGTAAGCCGACGAGCTTTTGTGTTGATTCGGAAAGCAACGTTGCAAGAGCTGCTGCGTCCATGATGCCGACCGTTCGGATGCTATCTGCATCCACAGAAAGATAGCACGCCAATGAGGATGAAGATGCGCTGTTGCGTGATAATGTTTGAACGAGTCGAGAATGAGTGAG
The DNA here is from genome assembly GCA_037039655.1 of Pseudozyma sp. M118-08B. NCBI lineage: Eukaryota > Fungi > Basidiomycota > Ustilaginomycetes > Ustilaginales > Ustilaginaceae > Pseudozyma > Pseudozyma sp. M118-08B. Next base: position 11,795 of record JAXQGJ010000214.1, on the reverse strand, counting down.
TTCCAGGAGGAAAGAACGAAGCTGGAGATGAAAGATGAAGAGGGATGCTGTATGATGGTAGTGGATGGAGGTTCAAAGAGTGAGTGAGTGTTGCAGTGTCAACTTCCACTTCCGACTCCCAGCCAACGCACTTGCAGGATGAGTTGAAGAGAGCAACACTTTCTGCAGCTGCGCCGCGTGAGCCTTTGGCTGAGAGAGAGAAAGAGCTTTGATGGTGATGATGCACGTTCGAGCTGAGCAATTTCCAAAATTGATTTTCATCCTTTTTTTTTAAATTGCGCCTTTAGCTGCTACACGAACGCGTTGAGCAGAAGAGGTCACGTGCAGTCTCTGTGTGAATTTAGGCTGCTTGGCCGCCATGGAGAGAAGGTCGTGTTGGAGATGCAGGTTCAAATGCGAGATGCAGCTCAGGACAGCTCGGTCTTTGGTGAGTGCTGTTACTGTTCTTTGCTTTGCTATGCTGTTGGACTCACTCAGACTCAGCTTTCATTTTTTGGATTTATGGCTCTTTTTTGATTTATTATCAGTGTGTTGCTCGCGGGTCCCTCACCGTATGCTGCTGCTGCTGCTGCTTTCCGCTCTGCCACTTTACACCTCAACGCGGCGGATGCTGTCCGACACGAAGCTTGTCTTGGCTCGCTTGCCTTGGTTGCAGCTCCGATACCGTGTCCCTTGTTCCTTCCGCACCTCACCTGGGCATACCTTGTCGCTCGCTATCCTACCCACGCTCCTTCTGTCTCGGATCTGTCAGTACTCTTCTGTATACAATCATTGTCACTTCCAGCTCAGTGACGACCCAGCACACACTAACCGACCCAACGATCCACGCCGAATATCCAATCGACCCGGACTCGAACTGTCCTGTACCGAGCTCACGCTCTTTATATCGCAACGTCAACGTCGTATGACACCAAGCTGCCACGCATGTTTCCACAATTGTCATAGTCATCGTCATCTTCAAGTCGCCTTGCCTGATAACTACTTTCCGAGAACGCAGGCATTGCTGCTAGGCTCTCCAACGATTTTTACCCCACTGCTCCCTCTACTAGCCCACATCCAACATGAATACCGAACGACTGGCTTCCTTCGTCTCAGCCTCGGCGGACATCCCAGCCGCTGCTGACTTGTCAGTCGCTCTTCAACAAGCGCAGGCAGGGCCTTCTTCTCCTCGCCCACATTCGGCTACCAGCACAGCCACTGAACGACCGACATTGCATCTGACAGACGCGTCGGCGTACCCAAGGAAACCACCATCCATCGATTCCAACTTCTCTAGCGTCCAAGGGAAGACAGCCGGCACGCCTCCTGACCATGACCTCGATGATGAAGTCGACGAGACCGTTAGCTCAGTATGGGACGAATCCGTGACCGACAAAGCTTCTGCACTGCGCAATCCATCAACCCAAGCAGCACCGATGGAGTCAGAAGCTGCCAGCCCCAGAGTCGGTCCAGCAGTATCGTCGGATCGACCAGATTGGATGACGGACGACCTGGACGAATCGTGGCCGGAAGAGGATCGAGCCGGGCCATCAACACCAACGCCGAGCAACCCCACACCCAAGGATACAGCACCCGAGGCTGGCTCGGAGACCTCCCAATCTGAACGGCCTCGCTCTCCTGTCCGCTCGGCACCAGCACAACATCAGCTTGCGACTCCATCCCTTGCTTCTCGTCCTCAACTGTCCGCTGGCATTCGAACCGCACTTCCTGACCCCGCTTTCTCAGCAGCTCGTCACCAAGCACGTCGTGCGCTGCTCAAGAGCAGAGCTTCTGCAGACGGGGCTCCAACACCCAGAGCTATCCCACCAATCAGTGCTCTGCAAGCTGGACCAACGACTCCATCGCTACGAATACCGAGCCACCAGAGCCGTCGAGAGCGCCTGCGCTCCACCAATGCCGAGAACGAAGAAGGCGACAGCACCATCTGGTCCGAGTCAGAATCCGAACCAGAATCTGACTCCGCTTCTAATGATTCTGCTCCCGATGACTTTGCCAGCGCTCGTGGCTCTCTAGCGGAAAACTCGCGCATCACAAACATGCAAACGGCACAACAATCCAGGACTGAGCCACAACAGCAGCCACTACGCTCACCTTCTGCCGCTTCCGACGCATCTGGGGCAAAAGGCACGTTCATTCACAGAGCCGATGCGTCCTCGCTACCACCCATCCTGCGGCCGGTATGGCAAAGCCCTGCCAAAGGTCAAAATGGTCAGAACCGAAAAGGCATGACGGCGCTTGGAGGCGACATGTTCACACCCATGCGATTGCAGACCATGTTCAAGACGCCAACACCTCCCGAGAAGCCAGCACAAAGCATCATATCTGCTCTTGCGGCAGCGGCAACTCCTTTCAATGTACCGGACGTGCCGACATCCAGTGCAACGGCAACCGCACAGAATGCACCAGGGAATTCCGTTCAGCCCAGCTCGGTGCAGGACACAAACCAAGCTGAGTCGATAAAAGCAACTCCTGCGATCGAAGCTCGTCCCACAAGCATTGCTCTGCCAAGCACACCCTTTACCTTCAAAAGCCCACATACATCGGCACAGGCTTCTCTTCACGTCGCTCGCAGCATGGTGCCATCGCAATCGCTTCACAATATGCAAAGCTTGCATCCCAACGGCCCCCATGCTACAGCACTGGCTCGACCTGCTTCCGCTGCTGCAGATCTTGGCCTTCATTCTCCCGCCGTCGCAGGCAGCGCAGCTAATCTCTTGTCTGGTCCGCCGACTCCTCACACCCCGATGCGTCTGTTCAAATTCAACTATGACGACGCTGTTACTCGAGCCAAACTGGAACAGATGGTCAACGAAAAGACGCCAGCGCCAGCTCAGCAACCATCGCGACCGGTTGACCTCGAGCGCGAGAGAAAACGTCTCCGTCTCGACGTCAAACCTCGCAAAGTCCTCACCGGTGATCTGATGTCGATGCCGATGCTCGGTGAATCTGGACCATCTCAAATGCCTTCCGAGTCGCAGCTGCAAGCACAACCAATGACGAAGCAGCAGCAGCCACTGGTTGACTATGTCAAGGAGTCCACCGACTTTATGAGCGCACTTCAAGATGCAGTTCGAGTGCAATCGGCTAGGTCCGACATTTCACCAGAATGGGCGACAGAGGAAGACGAGTCTTCTGGAGCAGGCGGTGAGAAGCGTGATCAAGCTCCTTTCCATCAGGGCAAGGCAGACAGATCTGCCGTTTCGGCGTCATCACCGGCCCGACAACGACGAACGACGGTGGCAAGCCCAAGACATCGCACATCTGAGCGACGCAGCAGTGTACGTCAAAATGTGGTCCCATCAGCGATCGAACATGGCAGCCCGCAACGCCTGTCATCTCGAAGGCTGCCGCCAGACTCTTCTTTCATCACCGAATCCAGCTCCAATGACATTCCTATGTCTTCTACGCTCAAGTCTCGGGCGTCCTTGTCCAGACGCATCGCCGAACAAGTCAAAGCAGCAGAGTCGCCACGAAAGCTGTTGCGACGCATCAGTGCCGCCGCTATCGCAGAAGAGGAGGTCATGCAGGAGTTTGACGGGCAACAGGAGGAAGAAGGCAAAGCATGGGAGCTCGTTCGTCCGGCAGACGACGCCGTTGCTTATCGAGACGAGCAGATCAGACAATTGGAGGAGCGCATCGCGAAGCGACGGCAGATGTACACGCCTGCTAAACCCAGCAACCATACCAACAATGCCCCTGCAGAAGATCCACGTACAGTGCAGAAGCCTCAAATGATCACGTTGCACGAGCCAACACTGGACGCGATTGCAGGTCAGCGTCAACAAGTTGCAAGCGATATTTCCGACGACGATTCGATTTTGGAGGATTACGACCTACAAGGGCAGCAGGACGGCAACACACGCAGGTTTCAGGACGGAATCGTCTTGTACGATTCGGAACGCATCCCAGACCCTCCGCCGCAGGATCCGGCACGGACGCTTCGAAACATTTCCTCTGCTGTCGAGTTGCGCAACCGAGAGCCTGATCGCGCCTCGCTCGCTCGTGCCGCCTCACTCTTGGCATTGCCCACACAGCCGCACGCTCCTGCTGCTACTGCCGATAGCGTTGATCCACCTACGAGACGAGGCGATCGCACCGCATCATCGAACACGCTGGTCGACCCCAGTAATGCTCGCACCGTGTCAGGCGACATTGGCTCGCAGCTGGCCCTCTCCGACCTTGGTGGCAAGGGCGCCACTATCACCCGAACTGGCAGTCTGTACAACATCAGTCAGATCCCTGAACAAGAGATTGAAAGTTTGGGCGGAGGAAGGTTGAAGTTCAACAAGGAGTTCCACCGCTGGGAGAAGGTGCCGAGGTCTGGATCGTCGCAAGAGGACCTGCGATCCGCTGCAAGCTCTCGCAACGACGTCGTGGACGGCGGCGTGCATCAGCAGTTGCCTATAAGCAGGACACCCATCCCTGTTATTCCAGAAGCATCCGCAGAGCTTTCCATGAGCCAAGATGTTTTCTCAGAGTCACCGCAAGAGCAGCAGGCTCGAGTGCAGCTGGGTGGCCGGACCAACTCCTTCCAACAACGACTAGGCAATTTGTCGTCTGGCAGATTGAGCGCCGCTGACGGTCAGATCAGCGACTCGAGCGATCCTTTCAGAGACTTTGAGAGCTTTGGGCAGAGCTCCCACGCTCCCGCATCGGTATCAGATGCTGATGATGGTCAAGACGAGTCCACCCCCAAGCCAGTCAAATCGCAAATGTTCGTATCGAGTCGCGCTTCGAGGCAGCATGACGGTGGTCGACAGCCTGATCCGTCAGTCGTGCAGCGACCGCAAGAGACAGCTCTAGTTCAAAATCCTGCACTGCAACGCGAAGTCGTCGCTCCCAAAGCTTCGACGCCAATTGCTCAGAGTCCACAACCCAAGAGCATATCTCCGAATGGTCTCGCACCGCGGACACTAGCAGCCAGCACAGTCCCTAGATCCAGTTCGTCACTCCGAAATGTTGTGACATACAGCCCAGACTCGACTGTCAGCAGTCGTCACTCAAGCTTGGGACAGCATCCAGCCGACGCTCGAGATGGACTCGCAGTGCAAGAATCCGAGTCACCTGTCCGTGACAACCTTAGGGACGAAACTCAAGTTGCAGGCACTAAGCGAGCTCGAGACAACGCACACATCTACGCGACACCCGACCGTCGTCTTGCACATCAATACCTTGGCACGCCGACTCCGAGAGTATCGACGTCTTCGATCTCAACACCTAAATCCATTCTCAAGCAGCCTGCTGGGCAAGCACGTCTAAACGGCGGCTCGCACAATACTTCAGCCAACTCGGCTGTCGGTGGCGGTGGAACGCCGAATCGAACGATTAGCTTTGCAGACCCACCGTCGACTTTGCGTGTGCGTGATTTGGGTTTGGCTCCATCGTCTCGTGTCAAAGGCGTAGGAAGCCGTGCTCGAGCCACCTTGGATGCGGAGAACGACGGCATGGATGCAGAACTGGACGATGGCCGCACACAAGCTATATCTACAGCGCTCAAGGCGTTGGCCGATCTCACCCTCGGTGACGATTCAGCTGTCGTAGGCGCAGGAGCTTTGACACCCGGCAAAATGCGCGACTTGGATGCGAACAGGTCGCACTGGTCCTATCGAACACTCCGACGACCGCGCAAAACAAGGCACGATGCGGACGAAGACGAAGAACGCAGTTGGCTGAAAGAAGACGAGACGTACGACGAAATGCACGGCTATCCGGACATGACGCTGTTGACGGATGCTTCCTTCAATTTCGCTCACGACAAAGTGCTGGAAGCCATCACGGACGTTGAGCCCTGGGAGCCTGGATGGGATGAGCTCCAAGCGGTCAATCTCAGTCGTCGACGTTTGGAGTCGTGTGTACGTCTGAAGGAGTTCCTCCCGCTTCTCGAAGAGGTCGATCTGCACGGGAACGAGCTGTCGTATTTGACAGGCATTCCGGCCTCTGTGCGAGTGCTTACTGTCAGCCACAACCGTCTCACTTCCATGGCTTCATTTGGTCACCTGCTTCATCTAGAAGAACTCGACATCAGTGGCAATCAGATTGACTCGTTGACGCATCTGAGCTGCCTCAAGCATTTGCATACACTCAAAGCAGACCACAACGCGATCTCTTCGTTGGACGGTATCGACAAGATTCGCAGCCTGACCCACGTCAGCCTGTCTGGTAACCGACTCAAGGGCATGAATCTGGCAACAACGCAATGGGCGGGCTTGGAAACGCTGGATGCATCGCACAATCAGCTAATCTCTGTTCGTGGCCTCGCGTTGATGCGTCGCCTAAAGTCGCTCAATCTCGACCACAATGATCTCAACATGGTTGATCTATCGCCTATCATGCCCAAACTGCGTGTCCTGCGCGTCAGTGGCAATGCTCACCTTCAGACTTTGGACGTTGCGCCTGCAAAACGGCTGCGCACGCTCTATGCTGACTATTGCGACCTCCACCGCATCGAACAACTGGATCAGCTGGAACATCTTGACAACCTCAGCATGCGACAACAGGCTGAAGCAGCCATCGTCTGGCCAGCAGATCAGCTTCGAGATGTTCGTCGCCTCTTCCTTTCGGGGAACGCATTCCCGCAGGGCATCTCCACTAGCAGCGCTGCTTTGCCAGACCCACGCAAGCCGATCGCTCCTGCGTTGTCAGCTCAGCCTTCGCTCACGCAGCCGTTGCGCTTCTTGAACCTCGTCTACCTCGAATTGTCGGCATGCCAATTGATGCAGCTGCCCGAAGATCTGGCAGAGATGGCTCCCAACCTTCGCTCGCTGAATTTGGACCACAATCTGATCTCAACTCTACCGAGCTTGACGGGCATGCAGAGGCTGAAGCGACTGAGTCTGGTCGGGTGTCGAGTCAAGAAGAGCAAGTCGCTGATCACCGCTGTGCGCGGACTGACAGAACTGCAAGTACTGGATTCGATGATGAAATGGGAATAAAGGCAATGATTTCTGTATGGCCAACAGTTTCAACAAACGCTACGACATATCANAAATGCTCAAAAATATGTTTGGGGTAAGCTTAAAGAAAGCTATGTAAGTAAAGGTTTTAAATTATTTTGGTTAGATGTAGCAGAGCCAGGATACATGGTATATGGTCTTCGCAAATATACCCTCTTTGCATCTCTTCCATCCTACTACCTTCCTCAAGACAGTGACGTGGTACCTGCACGTCGTCCAACACTGTATCTGCACCTTTGTCATTTCATCGCGGCCAAAGTCGTCCTTCATTCGGCCAGGTCTACACCGGAACTGCAGTCGCTGAAAACGAGTCAGACTCAACGTCGGTGAACCACAACGATTGAGTCCCTGCAAGGCCTTCCTAAGCTTCGACTATTCAAACGCCACCATTTCGGAAACCTATCCGCTGCAACCTTGAAAGTAAGAGCGCCAGCGCGTCCCCGAGCGATGCCTGGCCTCTTCTCTAGACGATCCAAAGGCAAGGGTCCGGCTCAGATCACTTCGATCAAAGGCTACAATGGTGCCATCAGCTCAGCCGATATTGATCGGTTAGGACTCTCTTCACCCACTCCCAGCACTGCAGACGCCCACATCCTACCCAACGTGCCCACGAAAGATGACCTGCCTACCCCACCGCCGAAGGACTCGGTGTTCAACTCAAATCCTCCATCACATCAGCTCAGTACTTTCAATAGTCGTCAGACATCGAGCACATTGCCTCTTCAATCTCGACCTGCTCCTGCTACCATGAACGAGTTCGGCCAAATGGCGAGCTATGACCGCGCACAGCCTGCAACCATCGCTTCCTCCTCCACCTCCAACGACAAGAGCCACCTGCAACCAGCCTCAGCATATACCCTCAACAGCGCTCGCCGGCCTTCATCCAACGGTGGACTACGCCCGAGCACTTCACGCTCTTTCCTTGGTCAGCCGCAATCCTCGGCAATGTCCGGAAATGATGCTTCAACCATCTCTGGCTCTGCTGTTGCCATGAAAACGTCGTACGCCTACGGCTACACAACCGAGGGGTGGCATCTTCAACTCGAGGCAGCACGTGTCTTGACTCTATTGGAGGCATGCGGCGAGCAGATTCGCAACCGAGGTCTAGACAACCCGCTCATCTTCTCTTCAATGGCTCTGGATTTGTCACCTACAAATGTTGCGTCGTTGATCAAGCTCTTCGAAACGACACACGCGGGACAACGCTCGCTACCGCAGCCATTTCTGGACGACATTCGTCATGCTAACCCACACGACCTCGCCGCTCTCATCAAATGGGCTTTCGCACGCATGGGTCGCGTTCTTGCAGTCCCTGTCCCCGTGCCAGGCGCAAAGAAGGGCGAGGTGCGTGAAGAGATGGTCTACGTTCAGCAGCGCGGCTTCCTCGATCTCGAATCTTACAATGCTTGGAGAGAGCAGGAACGCAGGCAAAGATACCCGGCAAATGCCTTCACCGACTTTCTCTCCCATCTGGCACCCGACAATGCTAAGCTGCTCAGCTCTCTCTTTTCACTTCTCTCATCGACGGCAAGTTACTCGCTCAAGAATGGTATGATGCCAGGGAAGCTTGCAAAACACTTTGGCTGCCTGCTCTTCGGCTTGCCTGAAGACGAGACATTCGCTCGTACCTATGATGCGTACGTTCGAACAAGCAATGCCACCGAGCATCTGCTGCTGGCGTACATTCGCTTCCAAGCCACAACGACAACCTTGCCTCCCAGGCTTGCTCAGCATATCAATGGATATCCTTCCATCTTGCCGACGGAGATCACCTTGCCTTCTGCATCATCCAAGCTGGTGCCTATCACTCAGATCGAGCGCACAGTGCGACTGTACAGCGCAGATCTCGTTCATTCCGCGTGCGAGCTGGATCTGACAGAGCCTTGTTCCGAATGGCAGGATTGCAGAAACACTAACGAAGCTCTCGGCAAGGATCCACAGCTTTCAGACAAGTTCCGAAAGCTCATCAACCTTCGCGGCGGAGCAGTACAGGGTCGCAGGCCAGGCTCATCCCGTGCACAGGACGCTCTCGCTGAAGACGACGATGTTGTTGCAGCTCACTCGTCCCTTGCTGGCAAACGCTGGGACGATTTCCTTTTCGATGGTTTTGCGGCGCCTGACTCGTCCAAACTCGCTTTCGATCTCAATGAAGGGTTGCGAAAGAACCGCGCAGCCAAGCACGAGACAGTTCAATGGGACGACTTCTTCAACAAAGGGTTCCAGGAGGATAGCAATGGCGCTTTGCAGGATGTGCTCAGCTTCGATTCCGTGCTTAAGCAAGATGTGCAGAATTGGCCTACAGAGCGCGACCAACTGCACGCAAAGCTCAAGTCAAGACAAGAAAAGCTTCCGCCGTTCAACTACGATACGGCTCCACGCTTGCTGACCAGTCCAACGCTGGCTGGTGCACCCGAGGGCAAGTTCGACAACCATCCCATCAGCCGTATGGATGAAGCCTTCGCCGACGTATGGGCTGACTTTTTGCTCGGTAGCGGCTGGAGCAACCGCGATGAGCTGACACACCGCAATGCCAATTTTGTCGTTGTGCAATACAAGTCTCGTCCCAATGCTAGCACAGTGGGCTCCCAGAGCGCCGGGTCGACCCTTTCGGCGCCCACGAGCTTCCAAGTGTCGGCACGAAAGGACGAAAGCTTGCCCAAAGACGAGCGAGTAGACGCTGCTTGGTTCGTCATTCAGGAGGTGGTGCCTGCGCAGTACCGCGCTGACCTGGAAGCCGCCGGTCGAGGCACGTCAAAGGGAAGGGCGATGATTCGCAAGTTGACCATGTTCCGCTCGCGTAAAGACAAAGACAAGAGCAACGGTGGCGCTGGTGGAAATGGCATCTTTGACAAGAGCGTCGACCCATCTGACGATGTTTTTAGAGCAGGTCCGGGTGGGGCGACTAAACGCATCTTGCTCAGCGATCAGCTTAGGAGGAATGGTTCGAAGAACGCTTCCCGCACCTCGCTTCGCAGTAACAACAAAACGAGTATGGACAAGGAGAGGTCCGTCAGTGTCGACGACCGGCAAAATCAAGATCATCTAGACACTAATGGCCATGCGCAATTCCGCAGTGAAGGAGGAGGTAGCAACGGTACTGGCGGCAGCAGTAGCGGTGGTAGCAAGCTCATGTCAACTTTGCGGGCGAAGAGCATGCGCGTGGTCAAGTCAGCTCGACGCGGAACTTCGTCGCCTGCCCCCGCTTCGCATGCGGACGAGTTCGGCGCTATTGCTGCTGAGGCTCCGACAGCAAGCACGGGTCGATCGCAACAGCAGCAAGGCGATATTCTCAATGACAGGTCGTTTACAAGTGCCGACTATGAGACAAGGAGCGTCGCCGCGGACGCTGACGATTCTGCAAGCTTCACGACAAGGGATGGCCCAGGGCGGCAGCCGCCACAAGGTAGGAAGGACGACGCATGGGTCGATGTCATGATCAAGGCAAATGGCAGTCGTATGACGGGGCAGGACGCATCTGGAATGATCGTCTCGCCGAGGAAAGGCTCGCTCGGTCTGCCCGCTGCTGCTAATGCTTCATCGAGGATGGAAGATGAGACTGCTCAACTGTCCCTAGCAGATGCTGGCACGGGTGCGAGCACCCCTCGCAACATCACGCCAGTGGCACATTCGGGGTCAGATGAGACCATCGATGGGCGTAAAGGCAATGGTGTTCCTCGATCCTCGACACCTCCGTTGACCGGCTCTGCTCACGACGCACCCCACCCGCGCCACAACCAGCACAACACTGAAGACTCTGCCCTTTCGCGGATCGAATCCCGCTCTTCAGACGTCGGCGAACCCACCAGCACCATCTTGGCCGACACCTCCGCTCGCTCTGCCACCATTCCCGTATGTGACGCCTCCCTCACCTCGCATCACATGTCTTCTTCCCCTCCCCGACCTGCTGCACCTTTGCATTCGGACCTCACACCAGCGCCTGCCATCCCGCAAGCCCAAATCTCCACACCCCCAAAGCCTCGGACTCAGACACAACCACTCGACCCCGTCGCAGCGGCCCGTTTGGCTCTGAAGACGCGCAAAGAGCAACCTCCACGCGCACCTTCCCAGATCGACACCAAGAAGCTGGTCGAAAGTCTGCGTGCGGGTCTTTCGCCGATCGAAGCTGTGCGGGCGAGCAAGGAGGCTCGCTCACTCTCGCCGGGTGCTTTGGAAGGGAGGAAAGTGGAGAGGGAGGTGGTGGAGAAGCCGAAAGGGTACAGAGATCCATTTGCGAAGGATGCCGTTGCAGGGAGGGTAGCGAGCGTTGCGAGTCGGTTCGGAGGGCGTACGACCGGCACTGCCACCAGCCCTACTTCTGCAACAGGAGGGGTCAGTGCGGTGAGGGAAAAGCCACTTCCTCCCGTTCAAAATGCCACTTCGGGGGCAGGGTACGTACTCGAACCCTCCCCTTCGCCCCAGACTTCTACTGCTCGCGACGGAAGTGGGCAGAGAGACAGCCTCTCAGGAGCCACGAACAACATTGGCAATGCTCTGATGCGATCTTCCTTGGACTCGCACAACGACGAAGAGGAAGAGATATACCCGGAAGACGCAGCATCCAACATTGACCCTCGTGACCATTATCAGTCCAACAACAGTGGCGATAGTCCTCACGCTCGAAAGTTGAATCTGCCTGCTGACAACGGAGCAGGAGGGGGAGGGGGAGGGTTGGGAGAGATGGAGCAGCTTTCTTCTTCGCATTCGTTGAATGGAGTTGAAAAGGCGTATCGCTGGCGTGGGTCCGCTGCTAAAACCGAAGTCGAAGCTGAACCCCTAAAATGCTAGTTTTATACTCATTATAACATTCTATAAGTTGCTTTAAACAAGGCTTTTGATTATTGT
>JAXQGJ010000212.1:0-24455 GCA_037039655.1 Pseudozyma sp. M118-08B | reverse complement strand
TTTTCTTTCATTGCTCTTATGTTATCTGTACCTAACGGTTCACCGTGTGCTGAAGCTTTTCCTTGTTTTGAAGGACACGCCTTCAAGAGCATCTCTATCTGCATATTCCCGCTAATCTTCGTACACAGTCTTTGGCTTCAAAATGTCGACAGCAGGGCGTTCCTCAGCACCCGCGATCGAGCGTCTCTCACTCGGATCGACATCCAGCCCAAGCGCAACTCGTCCATCACATGCACTGCCGAATCTTTCGACCTCTTCCAATGCGGGCAACATCGATGGGTCCCTTGCCGCCACATCAGCTGCCCTCATCACGCCTGAGGTGCTCGACCTAGCTACACCCATCCCTCAATACGTCGACAGCCAAGCACTACACTCGTTAGCAACCGAGATGGTCCACACACTCATCCATAGCTCTCGTTTCGTTTCTCGGAAACAAGCACTAGCACGTGAAGAGCTTCAACTTGCAGGCATCACACTCCCTCCTACACCTTCTCGACCCGCTTCTTCCACCACCACCAATGCTGCCAACTCTGCCTCTGCATCATCATCGTCACCAAATGCCGCTTCATCGTCACATAGCGAAGTCGTACGCTCCCTTACAACCACTGATTCCACCGAAACGCTCACCGAAGTCGAAACCATGCTCACTGCCCGTCTCGAGGCAATCGGCTACCAAGTCGGCTACCACCTCACCGAATCGCTAGCCCGAGACCGCGCTAGGTTCAGCGACACCCTCGACGTGCTCAAATTTATCTGCAAGGAAGTTTGGACCGCCGTTTGGGGCAAACAAGTCGACAATCTGCGTACCAACCATCGTGGAGTCTACGTTTTGCACGATAATAACTTCTCTCCGCTCAAACACGTTTCGACTGCGCAAGGGGCGCAAGTGACGGCAAAGGAGGCAAGAGTGTTCTTGAGTTATCCTGTGGGCATTGTGAAGGGTGCACTGGCACAGTTGGATGTACCGAGTGCTGTGGTCGCGGAAACGAATCAGGCGCCTCAGTGTACGTTTCATGTCAAGACGCAGAAGGGGAGTGCGGGTGCGGGTGGGGGGCAGACAACGAGTGCAGTATCGGGAACAGCGCCAGCGGCAGCGAGTTAGAGGAGGGCAGAGCATCTATACCCAGCTTGAGTATGTAATGTTGCTTTACACGACAGCGACAAATCACATATGAAAAGCTCATCGCGTCTATGTCAAGCCGGTTGAAGCGAATGTGTTCAAAATCTGTGCATCAGTGAGATTGGTGGGTGCTTTTGGGATTACAAGTCGAAATCGCTATCGTCATCATCCTGGACCGTTTTCTTCCTTGTAAACTGCAGCGTTGCAACGAGCACGCACGATCAAATTGAACAAGTTAGCCTTCAGAAGCTCTTTGCGCAGCTATGTAACGTGCCGTAAGGGGTGTGAGAGTGGAACTTACGGTGATTTTGCCAGCTCCCGCATCTGCGTTTGCCTGGTCTACCTGATCGAGTAAGCCGATGAGCTGGTCTTCTGTGATACGGCCACGAATTTGGCCGGATTGAGCCATGCGGATGAGGAGGTCGGTGATTTGGCGTGCTTTTTGCGGCTTGACGAGGGCGATTCTCGACACTGTTGCGTGCCATTTCCACCATATTGAGTCGCATTGAGTCAGCTATGAGATCGTCGATAGAAGGTGTGAGAGCGGAAATGGTGGGACTTACGTCGTTCTCTCGCTTCAGCATCCAAAATGCGACTGAGCATTTGACGTTTCATTTCTTCCTGTTGAGCTGCTTGCTCTTCCTGGTTCTTACCATTGCCACCCGAGCTGGAACCTCCAGGTGCACCGCCAAAGCCTGTCATCCCACCACAATGCAATTTGGTCAATATCTCTGTACCCTTACCTTTACTTCCAAATCGTCAGAGCGAAGCAAAACTTACCACCGGGACCAGAAGGACCACTCGAGCTGCCTCCTCCACCACTACCACCCTTGTTTCGAAGCTCGGCCATTCGAGCGGCGCGAATAGCTTGCAGTTCGTCGTCCTCCATCTTGTCTGATCTTTCTGTTGGTTGGGAAGAAGCGTTGATGTTGGAATCGGAAAGAACAAGGGTAAGCGGCAGCAAAAGCTGGAAGCTCAAATTGCAACACAACGCGTGCATGAAGCTTCCGATATCCGAGATTCTGCACCCCACACTCGCAGCCACACACGGCCTTCTGCTCAGCGATAAAAGTTCAAAGCTCCATGACACACTCGGATAGTGAAGATAGTAATATGATGAAAAAAAGTCCAGCACTGCTTTACAATGAGTCGGTAATCTACCAAATGAAAGGAATGATAGCTTTACGGCTGCGAGGAAACTTGTCACCAAATGTCTTCTTGTACCAAGCATGTCCGTTGAGTGCACGAGGACCCATCAAGCAAACCAGGACAAAGGGAAACAGGAATGGCGGGCAAGAGAGCGCAGTCGCAAAGGCATCCTTGAACGTAAGATGAGTGAAGATGGGCAGCGAGTAAAGAGCTGCAAATGCGAATCCGAACCATTCGAACCATTCGCAGAGGTAGTTGGGGAAAGAGATGTACTCGAACAGTCCACCATGAGGGATGGAATACTTGCGTTCTGTCGAGCCCTTGCCGACTTTGAGGGAGTCATCAGACTTTTCGGTGGTGGTCTTCTTGTTGTTCGGCCTGCGAAGATCCATAAGCAGTTCATCGTGGTACACATTGCCTGCAAATCCGACTGCCCACGATGCCAGGCCCAAATACCACAGCGGACTTTTCCAGACTGCGTTCGAGATCAGCCCGGGAGCGCCGATGCCAAATGTATCGGCTGCTCCTGTCGAGACGAGCTTTCGGGCGAGTTCCGATGCAGCGACGCTCGAGGCTGCACTGCCCACCTTTGACCCTACTGTAGCGAGCGCAGCCGACGCGACTGCAGGCTGCGGAAGGGCCGACCACGGTGTCCTACCGCCTAGCCAGCTTCCCATAACAAATCCATTGATCAAGTTGAAAAAGATGGCGGAAAGCGGTACCGAGATATGGATGGGTGAGCGCCTAGGCGATCTCAAAGGCTGCAAGATCGCTCGGTGGGTGTAGTGCACCACAAACAGCAGCATTAGTACCTGATTGGCCGAAGGTAGCGCCAAGAACTTGCTGAGACTCGGCGAGAAGAGCGCAGAAAGAGGTGGGAGCAACCCAGTCTTACCCTTGGTGACTGCAGTCGAAAGAGGCTTGGACAGCGCACCGAGGAGAACAAAGATGGGCGAAGGAATTTCCATGATGAACCAGCCTAAATTCCCGTTGACATTGAGCAAGCTTTCGTATGCGAATCGACCGTGTGGCGCATTGAAGAGCGAGATCAGGGGCATGAGGAAAGGCCATGCTTTGAAACTTGCCAGAACGAGCGAGTAGAGTTGCGCAGGGGAGTAGGGTGGGCTTGGGATCGGGCCGACACCTATCACGTCTTTGATCCATGTGAAGAACGACATTGTTCTAGTTCGTAGATCCGTCCAATAGGACGCCTTGGAGAGGAAGAGAGATGCGCAGGTATGTGATGGTCGGGAGGTAAGGTTGAGTCCGAGTGCTTCCAAGCTTCAAGTTGCTGCATCATCTGTGCGCGAAGCCTCCACTTGTCTCATGCGGTAAAGCTACGAGCAGCTGACCTGACGGCGCTAGGGCCGTGGTCATGCACGCTCTGCATGGATTTTCGCATGATTTCGTGGTCTTCTTTTTTGGGTTCAAAAAAGCGAGCTTCGATTTTCTCTGAAATGAAAACTAAGATTCCCAACCAGCGCCTCTTAGTCGGTGATGTCGGTCGACACAGTTTCAGCGTCACTCACTTGCCTCTTGCGCAAGCACGGCGCACACCTCTATGCAATCCATATCAGAGTTGGTATTGGACACGAGCCTTAGGAGCGAAGACAACTTTGAATTTGGACGAAGATTTAGTTTTCGAAGCGGATGATGAGCGCAGAAGTGAATGTCCGTTGAGCTGCGCAGCGCTGCGCTACGCAGGAATCCGTGTGTGTGCGGTAAAAAGAAAGAGGCGCACGCGCTCTCTGCCGCTTGACTTGGCAGAAAGGGTTGGACCCTTAAATGCAGCTCGCCTGTCTCTTGATCTCCCACTTCCACCTTCTTGACCTTCCTGTTTCGACTCAGCCAGCGCGTTGGCTTCGTGCGCAGCAGTCCGTCCCGATTTGATGCTACTAGCGCAGCTCGACCCTCTTTCATCTCCTACGATGACCACTCACCGCTCACCACGCACCACTTACGTATAAGTAGTCGCTCGTTCGAACCTGCCGACAAATCGCACTTTCCTTCTCGACCGGCCCCATCAGCTCTTCCGCTCATTTCGTCTCGACTCGTTCGATTCCAGAAACTTGATGCGGCTTCATCCCACTCCATGCTTTGATCACAACAAGTCACTGTCAATGCCATTGCGAGTCTTCCTGGCTCAGTTCTCCATCAGCAATTGATCGAGGCCAACTCGGCCTAGAGCCGAACTCAGCTCGCCTTCGCTGCTTTGCAGTCTCCACCGCTTTTGACTCATTCATTGCAACGATGCCTTCCATCGATGGTCTCAAGTTGACATGGGTGCCGCAGCGGGGCGCCGCGAAAGCGGCCACGGACAAGATGAAGCAAGTCACAAAGCCAGCAAGAGTAGCATCGTCCGCCGCTTCTGCCGCCTCATCACCCGCTCCGTCAACTATCGCTCTACTTTCTGCAGTCACGTCATCTGATGGACGCGCCTCATCAAAGCGTAAGACCAGCCGATCTCGACCTCTACCACCATCATCCGAATCCGACTTGTCGGATGACACCAGCGACATCGAAGTGGTCGAACACATCGTAATGAAGAAGCCGTCTGTCAAGACCACTTATGGTCGCAAGACGCAAAAGACGCAGACGGCATCCCACTCCGACCGCGACGTTGACTCACCGCCTACTAGCCAATCAAGCACCGCATCATCTCACCTTCGTAAGCAGAATCAGTTCAAAGTGAGCGTTCAAGACAGCGAGTCTGAGCTGTCCGAGACGATCCATACTGCCAAGCGGTCCGGCTCTAAGAAGACCGGCCTCAAACAAAGTACGCCTCGGCGCAGCGACTCAATGCGAAAGTCCAAGCCAAAGGGACAACAAGACGAAGCTACTTCATCTAGTTCCATCGTCAACGAAGATCCATCCACCGCGCCACCCTCGTTCCGCTCATCCAAACGAAGCGCAGCACAAGCCGCTCAAAACAACATCCAGCGCGCCTATTCGGACTCTGTTCTCGACGACGATGAGAAGCCTGACGTGGCGCAGAAGAAGCCGCGCACATCAGCAGCATCGCGCCGTAAGTCAGATATCAAGGATGCGGACGCGTCTTTTGCGCCCTCCCTGTCAAGCTCCCGTGTCAAAGCAGCATCAAGTCGGTCTGGCGATGCCTCCTCATCGCGTTCCTTGCAATCGGGTCGTCGCTTTACTGATGATCAAGGCATGATCTACGAGCTTCAATCTGCAGGATGCCAGGCCTCGCGCTTCTCCCAATGGCGCAAATGTGTTCACTGTACTGCCAAGGTTGGAGGCGATAGCTGTCGCTTTGTCCATTTCCGCGCTTTCCCTGTCGATCCAATAACGGACAAGATCTATCCCTTCAACGCCAGGCCCGATCTGCAGCCTGCTTTCGTCTCATCCCCTGATCCCGACGACGTCATGATCCTTCCCAAGGACCGACCTCTGCCGTCATCCGACTTGCTCGAGGCACAGGCCAATGTGTCCAAATCATTGCTCCCCGTGCTTGACGCAGAGCTCCTCCACGCACAACAAAAGGAGGTTCTTCGCCGACCGAGGGAGACCACATGTCGACAAATGTGCGAATTCTGCGCAACGAGTATCTTCTCGGCGAGTTGGTTCTGTAGGAGATGCGGCAGAGAGTACTGCCCGGACTGCAAGCATGCCTTGCAAGATTCGGATCCAACCGAGCCCGCACTCGCCAAGAGACTTGCGCTTTGCGACAAGTCTCACACTCACAGTAACGTCGACCTGATCCCCTTGACGAGATTCGATGTGGCGCTGCTCGAGCAGGAAGTTGTTGCCATGCGCGCTATGTTGGCCAGCAGTCAAGGCAAGACAAACGCACAAGTAGAACAGAGTCAAGACACAACCTCGCATCAAGCCGCAGAAGCACACAAAGCAGATCCTTCTCACACGAGTCTGGACGACAAGGATGGTGCGGCAGTTGATTGGAGTCAGATCGCGCAAGAACAATGTGGTCTTACCGCGGACAAAATTATCGGCAGCCATCAGCTACGCGTCTTTGACAGCGCTTCTTTCAGTACCGATATGTTCCGCCGTGAATGGTCTCACGGCGAACCCCTACTCGTTCGCCATGTCACCTCCTCGATGCAGCATCCGTGGGGTCCGGAAGCTCTTTCTTCGCGCTACGGTCACGAATCTTGCTTGATCGTACGATCGGACACGGATCAGCCCAGCCTCAAGGCAGTCTCAGTCGGCAAGTTCTTTTCGACTTTTGGCTGCGATGACACGACCAAGATCGATGCGCTCGGTCAGGGCTCGTGGAAGCTCAAAGATTGGCCACCATCGACCGAGTTCAAAGAAGAATTCCCGGAGCTGTACGCCGATTTCAACCTTGCAGTCCCCGCGCCAGAGTACACGACGCGCGAAGGGGTGCTCAATCTGGGTAGTTGCTATCCCGAAGGCGTCATTCAGCCGGACTTAGGACCCAAAATGTACAACGCATGGCCGGCAAGTGAGGGACCCGGCGGTCAAGGAACAACTCGGTTGCATATGGACATGGCCGACGCAGTCAACATCATGCTGCACACCTCCCCACCTACTTCTCCCGACACTCCTCCTGAGCATGAACCCGGTGTGGCTGCTTGGGACATCTTCCGTGCCGAAGACGCCGACTCTCTTCGCGCCTTCCTCCGCAAAGAATACGCACATCTGAAACTCAAGGACGATCCCATCCATACCCAGCGCTTCTTTATCGACGCCCCTCAACGCGTCAAGCTCTTCCGCGAGTACGGCGTCAAGAGTTGGCGCATCTACCAAAAGGCAGGCGAAGCGGTTTTCATCCCCGCCGGCTGCGCGCACCAAGTCTGTAACTTGACAGACTGCGTCAAAGTAGCAGTTGACTTTGTCAGCCCTCAAAACGTTGAGAGGTGTTTCAGGTTGACGTCCGAATTCAGGGAGCTGGTGAAAGACCACAAGAAGGCATGGAAGGAGGACGTGTTGTCGTTGAGGACGACGCTATGGTATGCTTGGTGTACGTACAGGGAGATGGATGGAAGAGGGCCAAATGTTTGGGCGAAGGAGCAACAAAAGTTGAAGGAGGAGCAAGAACGGAGCGAGGTCGAGGGCGGGGCGAAGAAGGTCACGAAGATACAGAGGAAGGTCGAGCAGGGTTCACAAACACCCTTTTGAACACAAAGCAACTTTCAAAGTACCATCACTCGTTAGTAGGCTGATGTCCTTTACCACCCCTTTACACAGAATACATTCACAGAACACATTCACAACGCCATGCTTTCGTCTCGAGACCCAATCACATTGATACACCTCTCAGCCATGTTAGCGCTGTTAATACATGCCAAACCATCACCAAGCAATGTGCGAAGCTTTCGATTCTCTGCTGTACATGGCTTGCAACGTCTTGCGTCTCTACAAGGCTAACAAAACATCACTTCATCGCCGTAGCGTAAGGAGGCTTTTTCGATAGTGACGTTGACGACCCGATTGCTTATCGGGAGAGCTAGTTTTGAAAGCATCGCTGATGACAACGTGCTGAAACGGTCTTGTTCAATGACGTGCGTTTGCTTCTTTACGGTCAATGAACAAGTATGGCGTCGCGCTAGAGAGTTGATGCTGTTCTCCACCTTTTTTTTGAGAGAAATTAGAAACTTTGTATTTGACATGAATGAAATTTGTAATGTCTCCTCTTGCTTTTTTTAATGATACTTTTTTGTCTGCTACAGGAGCGCTCGAGCCAACCAGGAGCGAGTGAAAAGAGTTCTATTCTGGCTGGTCCGTTCGCCACCTTTCCCTCACTTCTTTCCCTTTCCCATTCAGCAACAAAAGACGATGTCTCTTCTTCGAACGCTGTCTTTCATTCCACGAACATCATCTCAACTTATTTCTCGTTCATTTTCCACAACAATCGTCAAAATGGTACAGGTTGAACGTATTTCACCCGGAGACGGCAAGAACTTCCCCAAGGCTGGAGACACTGTTTCGATGCACTACGTAGGAACTCTTGCCGCTAACGGTAAAGAGTTTGACTCCAGTCGTAAGCGCGGTAGTCCTTTCAAGACCGCTATTGGTGTTGGACAGGTTATTCAGGGTTGGGATCAAGGCGTTCCCCAGCTTTCCCTCGGCGAAAGGGCCAAGCTCATCATTCCTGCTAACGAAGGTTACGGCGCCAGGGGTGCCGGTGGCGTTATCCCCCCCAACGCAGACTTGATCTTCGACGTCGAATTGCTCGCTATCAACGGCAAATCCGGTAAGTAATCTATCACAATGTAGAGTTGCATCCAAGTTTGATTCAGTCCACTAACGCCAACCTTCATTGATACTGCGTTTATTCTATAGCCTAATCTTGTAGCTTCAGACGAGTACCTCGAGGAATCGAAACAAGCTTGATCTCGGAACCTAATTTCACAATTGAAGAAAAGAACACAATAACATTCCCTGCCCTCGTCTGTGTCTCGCGTTCATCTCAAAGTCATTCACACAACCATCGCACCTCAGGCCAAAGCAAACCAACCTGGCTCCGCATTGACCATACCTGAGTGACACACACATTCCACAAAGCACAAGAACCAGAAGAGGTAGCTGAAACAATTCGATTAGCAATCGTCGATCAATACTGAAACACTCGTGGGTCAGAATCAACACCACCAGAACCTTGAGAAGCTAAGCACCAGAACAAAGAGAAAACTTGCTACAAAACCCCCGGAGTCATGTAGCAAGAAAGTAGGCGTGGTCCGAAAGGCAAAGTAAGAGAACAAAAGTACAGAGGCAGTCACTTGGACTGAAAAAGCGTCAAGCGTCGGCGAGTCGAACAGAAGGAGGCTGCCAAAAGTGGCTGTAAGAGAAGAGAGCTGCGTCGGTTGAGCGAGTAGCGTGCGTTTTTGGGCTGGCTTGCGTGTGCGATTCTGGAAGCAGGTATCGTCTCGTCTTTCGTCCAGCAGGCTGTGTTGTCTACTGATCAGAAGAAGAGATGGGTTAGGTGGCGCTCCGACCGCAGGACGTCAGCTCGTTTACCAGGGGAAGTAAGAAGCGAGCTGGCCACCGAGCTGGGCACCGAATTGCTGCAAGTTCTGCACACCAATGTTTTGCAGGCTGGTCTGAAGGGTCTGGAGTGCCAAGTCGGGGTTGCCTCCCGAGATCCAAGCCAGTGCACCGGCACCGACGGCACCAGCAGCAGCAACGACACCGGCTGTGGTAGCAATAGGACGCTTGCGAGCGGCACGGGTACCCCTTCTGAAGGCACGCACGACACGACCGTTCTCGGCGTAGTCCTCATCATCGGCAAGAGCGTCAAGATCAGCAGTGGGGCGGTCGTTGATGGCACGACGCTTCTGACCACGACCGGTAGTGCCTTTCTTAGCACTGGCTGCTGCTGACTTTGTAATACCGGCTGCGAGAGCCTTAGCTTCGGCGATCTGAGCCTCGATCTCGGCTTGAGAAAGAGCAGCAGGGATTCCGTTCGAGCTGGACTCAGCTTCGATGGTAGTCTCGACGTTGACCTTGGAGAGGGTACCGTCTGCGTTCTCAACACGGGTAACCTTCTGGACCATTTTGGGGGAGTCGACGTCCGAAGAAGCAGCTGCGGCAGCGGAGGTGCGTTGGCGCTTGCGAGGAGTCTTGACCTCAGAGGTAGGAGCTGAGGTGAGGATGGGAGCGCTTCCGTCCTCGGAGTGCTCTGCGGTGGCCTGAATGAGGGGAAGAGCGAACTTGGCAATGCCGTAGTGCTCAGCCACCTCGGCAGCGTCCTCTGCAGGGATCCAGGTGCCCTGAAGACGAACACCGGTGCTGCCTTCGGGAAGGACGCGGATTTGCTTGTCGCCAGAGACTGAGGAAGCGAGAGCGGAAGTGTCGTCGTCCTCCTTCTTAGGGGTCTCGAGGGTCTTGCGAGGGCGGCCGCGCTTCTTGGGCGTCTCTGGGACCTTGACCTCCTCAACGATGTATCCACCGTTGGCGCGGTTGGTGTCGTACTTGGCATCGAGGAACTCCATCTCGGCAGCCTCGGCGTTACCGTCAGCGAACGGGAAAGCAAGGCGGAACATGGAGGAAGCGGCCATGGCGTTGGTGTCGAAACGCTTGAGAAGGAAAGCGTGGTCTTGACCGTTGGTGGTGGGAAGCTTGACGCGACCAATGATGATGTTGTGGCCTTCTCGCTTGATGATCTGGAGCTTCACAACGGCCTCGTCGACCTCTTTGAGTCGAGGGTTCTTCTTAGTGGGAAGCTTGGGGCGGGTGAGCTCAGCCTTGACATCCTTGGCGGCCTTTGTGACGGCAGCGGCGGCATCGGCAGCAACTTCCTTGACCTTCTTGGTCTTGCGAGGGGAAGCGGAAGGAGATGCGGGAGCAGCTGTGGATGCGTTGGATGCAACCGAGGAGGATCGAGCGCGTCGAGGAGTCGACTTGCGCGTAGGTGTCGACTTGCGGGAAGAGGCAGCAGCTGGCATGGTGATGACGAGTGCGGACTGAATGTAGCCTTGTGTGAGGTGCGGGTTGGAAGTAGACGCGTCTCTGACGATGAGTGCGACCGAGGACGAGACGTGAACGAGTGACCAGTAGTCTCGACGTGGAAGGTATCAACCGACGGATGGGTGAAAGACGAAAGAGGGTAGATATGGGCGATCGAATGGAGCTAGGAGGAGGAGATGATGGTGGTCGGAAGATGCGCAGTAGAGGCGAGGTGATGAAGTGTTGTATAGGCATGCAGGATGGATCGTGGGTCCAAAAAGGCGCACACACAACTCTATTCGCGTCATTCACAATCACAGCAGCGGCGCAACATGCTGCGGTCTGCTGTTGGACTTTGCTATTTTTCGAGCGTGTCAAAGCTGAGACCCACAAGAGCGCGATGTCCAACACTTTTTGCAGCTGCTACTTGATGCAGGAGAGAGTTACACAGAACACACGCGCCTCTTCAGTCCGCCTTCCGCCTTCCGCTGTCCGCTGTTTGTGTTTTTACGACACACTTGTGTTAATTGACACTCTCACACAAACGTGCGCTCGCTCTCACTGGCAAACAAGCGGGCTGCCAAGTTGACAGTCCGCTTCTGCCCCAAAGTTGAGTGCAATTCTAGCAAAAGCAAAAAAGGCAAAATAAAAGGCAACGTTTTCGTTTTCTTTGGACCGTACGCACGAGAAAGAATGTAATTATATGCCGATGCTCTCGAAAAGCAGACGCCACGATCGGGAAAGTCTCGTCGAAACTAAGCTCGCCTTTTCTGTAAAATGTAAGATCGGCGTCGCTGACTGCAACACGCTGATTGGGCAAGAGCGAGTGTTGAGGACGTGGTCACATCTGTGATGCAAGATCGCGTTGTGCTGCCGTCAAAAGTGCATGTCTGCACATCTACATAGCCAGGGTCCCCTTTCCTATTATCACCTCCGCAATTGCTACTGTAGTGACAGCTGCCCGGGCTTCTCAATCCCACTTGAGGAATCGTAGGCTTCGAGTGACAATGGGTATCTTATCACTATGAAAAGGTGTAACGAGGGCTTTTGACCCACACACTGCGAAGCTCTGTTGTTGAAGCCAATTAGCCGGCATCACACAGTCTGCTCGCGACAAGTGAGTTCTGCGCCTCTTGTGTTGGCTGCTGCTGCTGAGCTTTCTTGTCGGCTACAAAGCAGCGTGTCGCCAACTCGATAGGTAGCACATGACCTAGTGATACTGTAGCCGGATCCTCCGAACGTGTTGCTCTCCATTGCATGACACTCAAGACTAGCTAGCGAGCAAGGGTTCATCAACCCTGAAGGAACGTGAACGAAATGAGATGCGGTCATGAAGGAGTTTCAGGGAACGAGAGCGCGTTCATGGCTGCTCTAGCGCCTGAAATAACAAATCCAGGCAGTTCAGCACAGAGCGTCCGCTTTCACCCGTCTTGATCCCCCGCTCTGCGCAAAGTGCTCCACCGCCTCGACACCGCGACTTGCAGCGTGTTCTAAGAGACCGATAACAGACTCAGCCTGCGTGCAACAGGTCAAAGTTGAACGTGTTCAGCACATCGCGGCAGTGCAATTTCGCGTTCACAACTGTGACTGACTGCCTATGAGTGAGTGTCGTCAATCAGTCGAGACTCGCAACTTGGCAGCAGCAGCAGCAGCGCACCCTGTAAATCGCCGCATCCAACGAATCAGCCCGGCTTAGCCGCTGCCGCCGATTGTGTGTCAAGCCAAGCAGAGTCGATCTCATTCAGTCTCCTAGTCTCCGCTTTCTCCTCCTCCTCCCTCTTCACCATCATCATCAACGCTCATAGACGATTGATACGACAAACGAGATCCTCGCGATTAACGCGATCCGTCCCATCTCACCATCACGGGCACCCAATCCAGGCGTGTTCGGCGATCCTATCTTCTTCCTCTTTCCCTTTCCAATCTCTCTTTGGGCAGACTTGCGCAATCCACGCGTAGGGTCATCGTCCCGGACAAACAGCTTACTCTTGCTCAGCGCAATCCGCTGAACTGCCGCAAGTCTTTCCTCCCTCACGTCGACGCCGACAACGCACGCCCGTCAGGCTCTTCCTTCTCCGGACCGCTCGATTGATCATTCAATCATCCCTCTATCAGAGCTAACCTGCCGAGTTCAGGCGTGAGTATTATCTCTTTCACCCTTCCCGCTGGTGACCTCGCTATTGTCTTTGGCTTCAACTTGCAACTCGACGCATGCTTGACACCGTGCAGTCTTGAGGCCGATTCTCGGTTAACACAACATCATCTCGCTGCACGGCGTTCGAGCTACGCGGTCGCATTGCTACGTCGATGCAGAGGTGAAAGCGAATCTTGACCAGCCTATTTGTACTGCTTCCAAGCTGGGCATCCCCGCTCCTCGACCTTGCTATCGTAATGGAATAGCGTTCACTGACATAGCTTGCCCTCGATTCGCCTTGAGCCTGTTCCTTGGCTGTTCTTTACTGCTCCTATTCTGTTTGTCTGCGCTTTCTCCTTTGCTTGCATCGTTCCTTGACCATTGTCTTCCTTTCGTCTCACAGTCCCCACGGTTTTCGTTCTTTCCAACATGAAGTATCTCGAATATCCCGAGCTCGAGCTCCTTTCTCGAGCACTCACCTTCGAATCCGCAGAATGCAAGGTCTTCACACGCATGGAGGCATACTCTTGCAAAACCGTATCCAAGGAGAAGCGTCTCTTTAAAAGCCTCGAATCGTCTTATCTTCGTTCGGCATCGACTTCGCCGCCCGACTATCTTGAAGCTGCACTTGCGTCTCCCTTCGGTCGTCTCGATCAGGCATCGGCCCGCAAGACCCTCTTCTTGCTTATCGCCACGCTCAATGGAGCCTTCCCTGACCACGACTTTAGCGAGGTCAACCCTGCCGATTTCCGCAAGGAGATGAGCCCTGCCATGGTGCTCAACTCGCTCAGTACTACCTTGCTCAGCCTCAAGACCTCATCCAACGCACCTCGCTCCTACAGCTCGTTCCCCGGCTCTTTCGAGGAACCCAGCTTTGCGCTTGGATCGACTGGCGAATCGCCCGGCTCGGCAGGAGCTACCGCTTCTCTGCCGCCTCTCATCACCCATCCCGCCTTGTCGCACATTCTTGATGATATCATGAACGTCTCGGACTGTGAGGTCTACACCTTCCATCCCGATATGGACTCGGACCCGCATGCAAGCGCCGAGCCCGAAGAGGAAGGCGACCTTGGCGATGATGATCCCTACGAGGATGAGGAATACTGGGATGACGAAACTTCCAGCATGCGCGGCCGTGAGGATACACCTCGCGCACGCGCCCAAGGCGCTGATGACGATGACGAGGAAATGATGGACGCACCCATGTTTGACGAGGATGTCTATGGCAACGGTTTGGGTGGAGGAAAGCCAGCTCCGCACAGCATTGCGACGATCGGACCAGACGGAAACATGGTCCTCTCGCATACCGGTACAGGCTTCGACAGAAAAAGAAGACCATCCATGCAAAGCTCCAGCCTCACGTCGTACTCGTCGTATGACGATTCGAACTTTAATGATGAAGAGGACGACCTTGATGGCACCGGCGCAGGTCTGCTGTGGTCTACCTTTGCCTTTTTCTACAATCGCAAGATGAAGCGCGTCCTCTTCGTTTCTGTATGGAGTCGCAAGAACGCTCGCTTTGGCATGCCTGCCTCGTCATGGGCATATGCAGCACCGCCTCCCGTTCTCAGCGCCTCGCTTGGCTCGCCCCAGTCCAACTTTGGCCGCATCACGTCTCCGTCGGCTGGTCATGGTCGCCAGCGTTCAACTTCAAGTGCCTCCAAGAAGCAAGCAGCTGCTGTTGCTCCTGCTTCTGCTGCCGCTGCAGCTCCCACCCTGGCCAAGCGCGCCATCGCGAGGACCGACTCAACTGGCTCGCTCAAACGTGCTGGCCGACCTGGACATATTCGCACGGCTTCGGGCAGTCCAGCTCCTTCGTCCCTCTCGCCATTCCCACACGCATCGCCCCGAGCCGTTCGCACTAATCCGATGGATAATATCGTCGTCGTGGACGGCAGAAGGCACATCAACTCGCTCGATGCCGCTCTGCTTAGTGCAAGTGCTCCCGCAGCCGCCAACACCGGCGTCGGCGCAACGACCAAGGCACCTCGTGCTACGCCAACAGCGATGCGCAGCAAGCGTTCATCCGACACCTCGTCCAGCAGCTTCGATCAGAAGCGGGTCAAGAAGCAGGCGGCTTGATTCGGCTCACTTTTCTCGACACTCGTCCAACTCGGTTTCTTTGTCGCTCGTTGTTGTGTTCCTTGACTGCAAACCACTGTCTTTGCTCGGCGTCTCGCGCGGATGGTCTCACTGCAGTCTACCATTCTCGAAACATGTCACCGGGTTGTTTTCGAAAGTCTTTTCTGTATTTGTACCTCACGAATCGTGTTTTTCTGTTCTCTTCACTTTCTTGC
This sequence comes from Pseudozyma sp. M118-08B, assembly GCA_037039655.1. Taxonomy (NCBI): domain Eukaryota; kingdom Fungi; phylum Basidiomycota; class Ustilaginomycetes; order Ustilaginales; family Ustilaginaceae; genus Pseudozyma; species Pseudozyma sp. M118-08B. The sequence continues at coordinate 9,370 of JAXQGJ010000212.1, read as the reverse complement.
CAATCGTGTAACTGATGCATGTGCTTGTATTGCGGGCGCCAAGGAAGTAAGCTGAGCTATGTAAGGACATCTGCATTGCAAACGAGGTGGGATTTTCTTAGGTCTAGCGATCAAGCTTGGTCCATGACCACATCGGAACTGACTACAGGCATTGTTGTTGTCGAAGTTTCGGCCTGATTCATCGGTGTCTCTGGCTCTGTTGAAGTAGTAATGGGTTCCATCGCTACTTCTGTAGTTGCGACCTCTGGTGGAGCAACCGTCTTTGCGGATCCTTTGAACATCTGATCTTCGCTCTTTTGGGTCATTTGACGATGTTTAAAGCTCGAAGTGTCTTCTTTAAGCGCTTCACGCATCAGCATGGTGGCGTAGGATGACGAGGGGAGTTGAAACTTCAGTGTCAATGCTGTGAAGGTTCCTTTCTCCTCTTCCGCCACTTCGTTGGTGGGGATGGTTTGGCCTAGGCATACTTCTTCGTCGGTGAGCGTTAGGGGTTTGTCGGGATCGGTATAGGTGGTGAGCTGGTAGTCAAAGTTACGAGGTTTAACCATCATACGACGGTAAGAGCCTTTGAGTTGGTATTCGGGGATTTTGGAAGACGTCAATTGGGCCTGCGTAAGCCCATCCGATGCCAGGATGGAGGTGCAGAGTTCGGACATCCAGCCAGAGGGCAAATCGATCGATGATCCGGGTAAAGGTAGGATAACATCGTAGATTGTCCATTTGCGACCCCCTGCCGTACCATCTAGATCGGCAGCGGTGAGGATTTTGGTAGGACGTTGCCAAGTTGCCAAAGAAGGTTGTGTGGCGTTTCGAAGATCATCTTCGTCCTCTTCGTCGTCGTTAGCTGTAACTGCGTTTGCGTTTGCATCTCCTTCAACGCCCACGCTCCAATCCCCTTCCCCATCTTCATCAGCAAACACAAGATCCCCCTCGACCGCAACTTGACTTCCAAACTTTTCGATCCTTTCACTAACCAACCGATTCCAGACATACGACTGATACGCATGGACATACATCAACCTCAACGTCCTCGGCACGTTCCCAAACGCACCTGTCCAGTCGCCCTTGTTCCATTTCCCACTCCTCATTTTGTCCAAGATATGCTTTTCGGCGGTGCAGTTCTTCGGAATGGCATAATAGGCCTTTTCGTACTGTCCCTCTTTATAGAGTTGTTTGGCTTTCAACAAGTCCAGTGAGTCTCCGTCGTCCGAGGTGGGGGAAGAGGCGGAACGGGGTTGGAAGAGGAGTTTGATGGCGGACTGGAAGTCGTTTTGGAGGATGAGGATGCCAATGTGGTGGGTGGGGATGGCACCGGTGCCGAAGCGTTGCATGCCAAAGTAGTTGATGAAACCACGGTCGCGAAGAACGTCCATGGAGCTGTGGATGCAGGAGAGGAATTCGGTTGGGGTGGCGGTGGAGGTGGGGGGCGGGCGAACGTTGCGTAGTGTAATGGTGAATTCGTTGCCTTTGAGTTGACCTAGGTTGAGGGGTTGATGAGAGTACGAAAGGTGACCGATACGGATTCCTCGATCGCCCCGACCGCTCACGGCATCGAGTACCGTCTTGCTTCTTCCCTTACCCTTTCCGCCTTTCGAAGCATCTGAGCTTACATCAGCATTGATGCCATTGATCAAGCGGTAAACGTCGTCGAGCGTCTTCCTATTCCTCTTAAGCGACACACGCTGCACCGTCACAGCGCGCTTATCCTTCGTCCCCGCAACCCCCAAATCCTTTGTCGGCGGCCTCCCCGCCCCTCTCCCCGCAAACCCACCTCTACCCCTCCCCCTTCCCCTTCCTCCACCACCGCCGCCACCTAATCTCAAACTTTCAGCGAGCATCCCCATCGCTTCCTGATGATCCCTATTCGTCTTTTGCAACAAGAAATGGATGTAGGGCGGCGAATTCGCCGCTTCTTCCGACAGATCATCCCCTGTTCTCCTATCCGACTTGTTGGCCCACCTTACCGCAATTGCAGTAGCCGGACCACTGACTGCAGCAGCACCGTTGGCTCGCGCATCTTCATCTTCCTCGGCTTGCCTCGCTCCTCGGACCCTAATCGTGACTGAATCTGTGGCAAGCTTTCCCGCAAAGAGTTCACGAATGAGCTTGTGCACCTGCGTTCGCTCTTCTTTGCTCTCCAGCGGTCTGGTCACGACACTGTGTGCAGAGACGAGCGTGGCATTTGCTCCCGTACCCATGTTCTCTTCTACCCTGCCCTTTGACCACATTTCTTTCAAAGCTTCCACTTTGTCCTCTGCAAAGAATTCCAAAAGCTTTGTGTCGGCATCCTGTGGCCAAGCTCCCGCGTTGAGCTTCGCCTTGACTTCCGCTGCAGCTGTCTCCTCCGCTGTCGGCTGCACCGCTTCCTTCGCTGTGGAGGCAGACTGATCCGGTCGAAGTTGCGAAAGATACTTCCCAGCTGGTGGGTCCAACGAGGTCAAACGACAAACTGATCCCGAAAGGTCGATCTCATTCACCATGAAATCGGTGAAGCGTTGCTTGATGATCCCCTGAAATCCGGGAAGGGTGGGGTCGATGTAGGCGGTTATTCCTGCGCGAGACTCTGTCATTCGTGTTTCGATCTCCTCGATTGCGGGGCCGGAAGTTGGTTGCTCGAGCTTAGCTCGTTTAGCCATGGGCACGTCTTGCACTTCTACGTCCGCCATTGTATTGCGCTGCAGACGTCGAGTGGTGATGGGAAGGTGATGGGAAGGTGAAAGATGTGTCCCTCGGGGACGGGGAGGAAGAATCTTCGAAAAAAAGGGTGTTGCACACGGAGAAAAATCCGGCCAATTTTTCCAGACTCAGAAGAGCCAAGCCGAGTTCCGTGCCTATCATACCTGTCCAACTCATTAAAGCATCATCGAGGCAGAAGGCTTCCGACGGAATTGGAGTCGGTCGAAGCGCACGCCAACGCCTCGCAGGCTTCGAAGACTTCGTCGACATCTTTGACGAGTCACAAGAAAGCTACGCCTTGAGCACTTGCGACTGATCATCGATGATGGTGTGCAAAAGTCAGGAGAGTTGGCGCGACTCAACGGAATGAAGGGTCAGACACTCAGTCCTGGGTGGGCGCCGCTAGCGCTTGTCGTGACGCAAGAACGAGAAAATCCAGCGAGCTTGCAGCAGCGTTGGTGATTCAGGTGAGAACGAGTCTCCGCAAAATGAGCAGCCAACGAAAAAACTGCGAATGGTAAAAACAGAGCCTAAGGCTCAGGTTGCAAAAGAAGGTGCTTAACGAAAAGACAGCGATGCGCAAGTGATCGAGATAGGATGTGAGACAAGAGAAAGTGGTGCGTGTGATGCAATGCGAAAAGTCTAATCCTCAATAGCCATATCCTCGAGATCGTCAAGCAACTCGTCCAGACCAACACGAGGAGCATCATCATCTCCCCATTCGCTCTCGCCATCGGTCGTGGCACCATCATCAAAGTCGGCATCCTCCTCCATACCACCGTTGGCGAGCGCTGCCTCGCGTTCGGCCTTGATCTGGGCTGCCCTCTCCTTGCGCAGCTTCCTCTCCTCTTCCTTCTTTGCATCCCTGTACAGATTGACATTGCCACGCATCTCTTCATCCTCCTCAAGCTCGCGCAAGAAGAGCTCATAGTCTCGCTCGACACGCTGCGCGTCCAGTCCACCACGACGGCCCACAGCACCACGGCCAACAGCGCCTTCGGCACTTGGGTCCTCGGCTTCCTTGGCCATCGACTTGAGCTTCCACATACGGTTCTTGGAGCGCTTCTTGCGTTCTGGGTACGACTTCTTGACGAGAACAACGTCGGGCAAGCGGTCGGCCGGGAGAGTGTCCCAAGTGGCAGAGTTGAAGTTAGCTACGCGCAGGTGGTAGCCCATGACTGTGTCACCTGGTTGCAAGATGGCGCCGAGATGCGTACGTGTGTGGTAGACGGCATCAGCTTCACCAAATGAAGCTGCGTTGAGTGGCGAGACTTGCGCGTCAGCCTCTTCGAGTCTTCGGTTCTCGACACCGTGGGTGTTGGTGGCGTAGCGACCGGTGGGCTCGATGTCAAGCACGAGGAACTCGATCATCTCGGGGATGGTTGCCAATGCTGGCTGTGGGTCTCTCCAGTACTTCTCAGCGGGCACTTCGGCGAGCTGAAGGCTGATAGGATCGATGAAACGCAATGAGTTGGTGACCTTGTTGCAAAGAACGAGCTGGCCAATGTTACCGAGCTGCTTGGCCATCTTGGGCGGCAAACAGACAAGGTCGTCCTTGCAGACCGGTGCAATCTCAACACTGTATGTGAACTTGTAGTTGGTTGTAGAAGTGTGGACATCCATCGAGATGACTTGTTCTGACTTTGTAGTCTTGATCGGGACAACCGAGTTGAGGAATTCGACCATCTTGATGGCATGCGATCGTTGTGTGTAGAAGAAATCGAGACCGTCCTTTGTCTCGTTGATCGAAACTGTGTTCTGGTGTGCGTTGTGCTTGAGAATGAGCTGCTCAAGGTAGAGGAAAGTGCGCTTGTGCTGAACCTTCTGACGAACCTGAACCATAGCACGCCATGTGTTCTTTGCCGCAAGACGTGTGCAGTCTGGGCACTGACCATATTGAACGACAAACTCAACCTCAAAGATTTGCTGGAGAATCGTCGATGTGAAGACCTCTTTCTGTACCGTGAGCTTGACTCGGAGACGCTTGCTGTGTGGCTCTGTCCAGATGAAACCTGCGTCGATGAGTCGAACTTTGTTGAGACCTTTGAGCTTCTTTAGACAGATGGCAAGCAGTTCTCTTGACTCGAGACGAGCAGGAACCCACGAATTGGGTGGGTTAAGGTAGCGTTCGCAGTTACGGCAGAAGTTGACGGTGGCCTGCTTGGGGACCGACTCGGTGATATCGACTGAATTCCTCAAGCACGAAAGACAAAGGTTGGCGTTGTTGGGAGTGATAGGGGTACCGCAATCGGCACAAAGCACCATGTGCTGTGCTGCTGGTGCGTGGTACTCCATGATGTCGATAAGTCCAAAGATACCGGGGGGTTATGCGGGTGTCGACCAGTTGGTGGTGTCACAGCAAGGGTGTACTCGACGTTTGAGTCTGGCAGATCTGTCGCTCGTGGCAAAAGCACTCTGCGGTATGCAAGCGCTTTCCACTGTCTGTGAGCAGTGGAAGAACCGAGTAAAATTTAAGGCGCAGCAGCAACTTTTTTGAGTGGAGAATTTTTAGATGTCGAGTGTGGCTGAGTTGAACCCTTCTCGACTGCTAACTTACTCCTTCGTCTAATGCTCAGGTCTTCCAAAATTTCCTGCAGAGCAATTTGCCGGACTTTAGGCAGTCTAGCTCGGAGCCGTTTTTTCTCCCGCTTTTGTTAGGCTTTAAAGTAGTAGACACTTTGTTCTTTTTCTTTCTCCGAAAGCCGAGATGTGATGCTTCTTGACGTAACGCCTCCACTCTGCTTGTTCGGGAAGAGAAGGATATCTTGAGACCCTGTTCCTGCTGGCTATCTCACAGACACCATCACACTCGCATTGCAAAGCACCTACGAACTCATATCGTCTTCGCAAGTTCGAGCTTTTCTGACATCCAAAACGAATCATTTCACAGAAACGACAGCAAACATGTAAGTGCCTTGCGACACGGGCGGTGGAGAATTGACCCTTGGATCGCTTCCTCACTCTTTCAATATTAAGCTCTCTCGCTGACTTTGTATCCGTACGTTGTTTCAATCGCCACAGGTCGGGAGCATCATCAAATCTTACGGACCGCCTCAACACACCGGCGCACGAGTCTACAAGGCAGTTCGTTCAGCAGAGCGGCGCGGCTATCTTCACATTGGATGGGTAAGTGCATCAATCGGACACGCCGAATATCCTCACTACGCAGGCTTTTCAACTTCGATCATTATGCTCCTCGACACTGAAACCGATCTCTTATCCTCTCTTGCTCTTGGGTCTACACCATCACAGCGAGCGAGGGACAGGCAAATCGCAGTTGTGCGCGCAGCAGTCGAATGGTCAGCTCACTTGCACCGATATCGCTCTCGAAGGTAAGCTTCCAACTCAATCCTACCGAGTAGCCACTGCACACATCGGAAGACCACTGTTGCTGACACACAAGTCTCGCTCATCTCTATATTCCGCAGCCAAATCGCTCTTCTCGACAATGCAAAGCCTCAACTTCTTCTGCACCTTGCCACAAGACCCATCAAAGACGCACATCATCTGCCAGCGCATTCCCTCGTCATAGCCTGCATTGAAAGCTTAGTTCGGAAGGACTGAAGAAGGATAAGCTAGCTGAATCGCTCAATTAACAGGACTGTAGCTGTCACTTTGATCTCAGGCAATTTGCTTCCGTCGGATCGTCTTTGCCAAGCATCAGATCGTCGGATGCATGCCGACATGGAAGATCAGCTTGACGTATTCCTACAATGACAATTGGGACACGATATGATAAGCGTTAGGCGTGTGTCGTTCAACAAAAAGCGTCGTGCTTGGTAAGACTAGTGATTGTTTGCCTTCATACTAAGTTACAATGTTCTGTTTACAGTCTTGAAATCACATCGGACAAGCTTCTCAAATGAGGGCATAGCAGCATTACCTTGTGTTCGCAGCAACTGCACCCTCAGATCCAGTCCCAATTCCTGCTGACGGTGGGTCGGATCGTTCAGCAAGAGGATCACTTTATCAATCGGGCCATTGCCGAGCATGAGAATCTTGGTCCAAAAGCTGGGTCAAAAACATGATTTCACACAAGCACGTACTCACAAATTGCAGGAACGGCAACGTCCGAAATATGCGAAAAAGAAAATGTGGCACGGAAAAGGCTCACGAAAAGAAGAAGATCGCTTAGCCAGAACAGCGAGCGGAATCCACCATGCGGCCGCGTTCCGAAAGGGTGCGCGTACTTAGACCGAAGCAGCAGCTCGCACTCTGGCCGGTCCCATGCGAAAGTAAAGTGCTGCAACAACCACAAATTCATGTCAAGAGCTGAGCAGACTGATAACGTAGCACGTCGCGCATCCGAATCGCAAAGAAGGGTGGATGTGAGCTGCAGTGCGGAAACCAACAAATATTCGTCTCACACTTGACAGGCGTGCGAGCGGGCGTTTGTCTTTCCGCATCTTCGGATGGGCATCTCTCTCTTCTGCTTCTCAACCTCAACCACAATCTTGGCGGCATCAGCCTCGAGCTCTGGGATTCAGCACTCGTTGTGACAGCAACTTCGCCATTGACTCGGCATCAGTCGTTCCTGCCAACACGCTCTTTCCAATCGTCTTCCGTCATCTCGACATAATCACGCCCACATCTACCGCCCACGCTCTTTGCATATTACCAACTCACGGCGTAGTCAAGCCATCAGCATCACGCATCACGCATCACGCATTCTGCACCTTCTCACATCTTACCTTGGCGCATTCAACCGACTTTCAATCAAGCTCATCACGCAGTACTGAAGCGATACCAAGCCATTGCATCTCTAACGCTCTTCGTCTCGCTATCAAGCTGCTCAAGACACACTCAAGCACTCTTGAGATCGTCTCTCGAAGCGATTGGCGTCTGACTTGTTTGCATCCTTCTGCCAACACAGTTCTCACCCGCATTGATTCGCATGCCTAGGAGTAATGTTATCGATCTCACCTACAGTAGCGACGACGACAAGAAGAATAATAGATCCTCCTCCCCACTTCCCGAACTTACTATTACACGTTCCTCAACAATGAACGGCAGACCCACACAGAGCGATCTTGGCGAAGATGAAGAGATGCCTCGGTCCACCGCCGCCTCGCGCGTTTCCCTTGCCAATCTCTTAGGCCCTTCAGGTCCCGGCTCCTCGCCCTATGCCAATACTCCACGCACATCACCACGCAAGCGTCCCAGCAGCGACTCTTCCGCTACGAGCTTACAACCACCAGCTGACGGTGCCAGTGGAAGCACAGGCGAGCGCCGTGATCGCCAACGCTCCGAGGCCATCTCACCAGCACAACCTACCGGCACAGAGCACGAACAGACCTTCCACGATGCCGAGGAGCAGCCAGAGGATGCGATCATGGCTGATGCAACAGAAGACAATGCAGATGTGCCAAAAGACGACGAAGACGATGACGATAATGATGATGATGACGATGATGATGACGATGATGACGAAGACAAGGCCACTACCGATGCTGGCAGTGCCTCCGAAGGTGAAGGCGAAGACAAGGGCGAAGGCTCTTCGTCCAAAGACGGTGCGAAACCCGGAGACAAAGCGGCAATTCCCAAGAAGCGCTCCCGCCGTCGCAGTCCGACCCCACCCGAGGCGGCCGCAGCGCCACCCGCTCCCAAAAGACCAACGGTGCGAATCTCCATTCTCGACGCTAGGCAAAGTGGATATCTCATCAATGTACCCGAGCTTGTGCTCGTCAAGCTCAAAGACGAAGATCACCCTTGGGCAAAGTGGTACGAAGAGCAATTGCTCGAAGCAGCAGAGCCCGAGCCTGTGGCTCCTGCGTCTGGTCCTGGCCCTCAAGTGCCGCCCGATCTCGAAGGCTTTGGCGGTCTGGCTGCACTGCTCGCCAAGTACCCTGCGGGTGAGGGCTCCAGTGCGCCATCAGGTGCATCTGGCGCCAGCAAGAAGCGTCGAAAGGTGACCGATGACAAGTATGATATCGGCCAGTACGATGTGCGCGACCCTTTCGTCGACGACTCGGAGCTCAACATCGACGAGCCTACTCACTTCGCCAAGCCCAAAGCAGACGGCTTCTACGTCACTCAGGGTACCGTCGAGCTCGCCAAAGCCAAAGCCATGGGTAAAGGTGTCCCAGTGCCAGGGCAGCCCAAGCCAAAACCACTCAGCATTCGCGACTCCAAGTTCGGTTTCGCAGGGTCCCTCAACAAGCTGGTTGCCAAAAAGGCACAGCAGACGGCCGAGCTACCTCCCATGCCAACCAACACAGCATCCTCCTCCTCGATGCAGCTTGGCTCGCTACTCAACAACGGCGATCCTGGCAGCCCCTCTGTTGGCGCCGGCTCGGCATTGTCCAACGCGCAGAAGCAAGAGGGTACGCGTGACTCGCCTATCAAGGTCGATGACCTTGACGCTGGCTCATCCAAGTCTTCAAAGAAGAACCGCTATCCGACCGAGCCCGTCGATCCACGTCTTCAGGCCGCTTTCGACGAGCTCAAACAAAAAGTCGAAGCAGAAAGCTTTGCTGTCAAGACCAAATTCCCACCCGCACTGAAGCCACCCCTGGTCGAGACGGCCAAGCTGGCCGTCATGCTCGGCGAGTATGACGACAACTTCTTCAACTACTTGCCCGCCATCTTCCCGTACAACCGCTTTACGATGATGAAGATGCTAAAAAATAAATAACAGAGCCAACTTAATCCCCCACCTAGAGCTGCAAATAATAGGTTTTTCCCTCTTATGTTA
>JAXQGJ010000211.1:0-24953 GCA_037039655.1 Pseudozyma sp. M118-08B | reverse complement strand
ACTCATTCACTCACACATCCACCATAGAGTCTCGCTTTCGCCGCCAACGCCATTGCTTTTACCCGGTGCTCATCATCTAGCTCCCAGCTCCACGTTCGTGCCCAGCTTATCTTCACCCACAACACCTAACGCCACCTCTCTGGACAGGCTGCTCACACCCTACGCAACGCACAAGACAAGTCGACCAAGATCGCATCAACATGACATCCGCAGGTCCTGTCCCAGCACGGGGCTACTCTTCGCTAGGTCAAATACCACCCTCGGTGCGCTCGTCGCAACCCATGCCCGCTCCGCTCAGCCGCATCGCCCTCGCCGCAAAGCAGAACCAGATCATCGCGCTGCAAGCTCTTCAAGCAGCTGCCGCTTCCGCTTCAGCATCCTCCTCTTCCTCCTCTTCTTCCGTAGGTGGCTCGCCACCTCCTTCCTCCTCTTACCTCAAGTCGGCCAATGGCGTCGTCCTTGCCGTCGGTGCCAAACGCGGTCGCAAATTTCAGGCTTATCGCGCACCATCGCTCGTCAAGGCTTCTCCCGCCGTGGTAGCTTCTTCCAGCTCTGAGAGTAATGCATCTCAGCTCGTGCCGCTTATCACCACCAGTGTGCCCCACTGGTCGGCAGAAGGCTCTCATCCGCTTTTCGACCCGTCCTCGGGCAGACGATCCGAGATCTACTCGCTCACCAACGACCGATACCCTGGTGCTCCCGGCACTGCGCTCGCCAAGGCACGCGAAGCCCAACAGAAGGCGCTTCAGGCAGCAAAGCGCGAAGCAGCCAAGAAGCTTGCATCCAAAGCCGAGCTCGAGCATCTCGGCGTCAAAGGACTCGGCAAGAAGCGCAAGAGCAGCAGCCCATACGCTACCGTGGGCGGCGCTGTTCAGGTAGCTGCTTCATCCGGCAGCTCGAGGGCAACGCAAGAACAGGCAGCAAGCCAAGTCATGAGCCGCGATTCTTCGCGTGGTCGCCACGCAGTCAAGCCGCCCGCTGACAACAGCAACCTCACAGTCCCTTCCACGAGCCGATCGCGCCGACCTGCCTCGAGAGCCTCCTCGCCTGCGCCCATCACTGCGACTGCACAAAGCTCTACAGCTAGACGAGCAGGCACTCGATCTGGATCCGCTGCTCCCGCAGACGAGGAGTCGACTAGCGCTGGCGCAAGCACAGGCCGCCGCATCTCGCCATCGCGTGGCACGAGCCCACCGGACGATAACAAGAAGAACAACCACCACGGTCTTGCTTCCACCGCGCCTTTCCAAAGCAGTCCATTGGCTGCTAGCGCCATCACGATGGAGCCGCTCCTGGACACGGACGAGGTTGCTGATCAAGCTGACTCTAAGCTTAAAGTACCTGAAGTGGAGATCTCGCCTTCGGCAGCAGCGAAGTCTGCTTCGGCTAAGCGCAAAGCAAGTGCGCTCAGCCAGGAAGTCAGCCTCCATGATGATGAAGATGCCGAGTCGGTTGCTGTGTCGGACTCGCTCGACGAGGTGAGCAAGCGACTAAAGCGCGACACAGCTGACGATGCTGCTGCTGCTGCTGTCGCTGCCGCTGCCGATGCAGTCGAGCGTACAGTCAAAGAAGGTTCGCCTTCCTCTGTATCGTCGAGCCGTCGCACTTCACCAAGAATGTCCTCGCGACACGTTGCATCTGCCGCGTGATCCACAAGTCGTTCCGCCTCATCTTTCCATCCTTCGTTGCATCCTCCCTCTTCCTCTCTATACCCTTGCTGCTTCCATCTTCGTTCATCTATCCATCGCCTTCATTTTCGTCAAGTTACATTCCTCGCCTTATCCGCTTTCGGTATTGTTTCCCTTGTCTGCTTTGTTGTATCACCTTATACGCTGGTGCATTGCCTTCTTGTAGTTATTTCGCCAAGTTCAAGCTTACGTCTTACTTGCAAGTTCCGCGTGCCGCTATTTGTCATCGTGAAGAGCTCTGAACAGCATAATTGTGAGGGTGCATAACTATACATTCGTGCGTTAAGGAGGGGAAGATATGTGAGAGAGGGCGGGTTTGCGGCAGGTGGCCGTGAGCTGGTGTTGGGCTCACGTGCAAGTTGGTTTGAGTCGCCGTGGTGAAGCCGGCCAATTTCCCGCTGTAGCGCGTTCTGCCGCGCGACAATAGTATAGACTGGTGTTCGGCGTAGTCTGTGCTTCAAGGGTCCAAGTTGCGGAGAGTCGGACCGCTTGTAAGCGGAAGAACGAAATCTGGCAAAGGGAGACAGTGCGAAAATGGATTACAAATTGAGAATATGTTGCAAAAGGGTTTTCCCCCGCGTTGATGCAAATCCATTTGGGTCCTTTTCCGTACTTTTTGTGTTCGGCGGAAAAGGACGAAGCTGGAATTGTAGACGCGGGGTTGAATACAGCGTCGGCAAGCTTGGCTTATTGACCGGCGTTGCGTTTGTCTGTCTGTTCATCACTTCTTCTAGATACGTTTCCATCTTCTTTGCAGGTAGGTAGCTCGAAGTATAAAGGGATTGGACAACAAGCACCTACGCTTCATTGCCTACCCCTCAGCTGATCTCTGAAGGAAGCACATACAGACAAGATGTTCAGGAACGCAGTACGATCTTCGATTCGCTCGAGTTCGAGCAGCTCGCACTTGCTTCGTTCGACCGTGCAGCGCAACTTTCAGACCTACGCTCCCGCAAGCTCTCGAAACACAGCAAGGGATGGTAGCAGCAGTAGCAACGTCAAAGGCCTCGTTGCTGGAATTGTGGGTCTCGCCCTTCTCGCCTCTGCCTATCCCTCTGGCAGCGTTCATAATGAACAAGTTAGGCATCCACCAAGCAAGGTCTCCCCGAAAGCAGCAGGTGATCCCGCCGGCAAGCTCATCTCCATGGACACTGTTGAGGATTACAACAAGCTTCCTTCCGAAGGTGGTAAAGGTCTATGGGTGGTTATCAAGGGCGAAGTGTATGATTTGACCGAGTTCGTCGATTCTCATCCTGGTGGACGTAACGTTCTCCTTAAGAATGCCGGAAAGGACGTCACGGAGATCTACGAGCCAATACATCCCCCAACAGCGATCTCGGACAACTTGGATCCATCCAAACATATCGGTCAGGTCGATCCAAGTACGGTCAAGGTCAAACAAGCCGAGGAGGAGACCGAGAAGGAACGTAAGCGAAGGATTGCACGCGAGAACCTGCCACCTCTCGGCACTGTACTCAACTTGGACGACTTTGAAAAGATCGCGGAGACGTTCTTGAGCGATCAAGCTTGGGCGTATTACTCTTCTGCTGCGGATGACGAGGTTACCAAGGCACAGAACAGGGCTTCTTTCCAACGGATTGTTTTCCGTCCACGTATCCTTAGGGCGATTGGCGAGGTGGATAGCTCAGTAAAGCTCATTGATTCGAAGGGAAAAGGGTTTGATTGTTCGCTACCGATCTACATTTCGCCTGCGGCGATGGCGAAGCTCGGTCATCCTGATGGAGAGTTGAATCTCACGCGTGGCGCAGGTAAAGCACAGATCATCCAAGGTATCTCTGCCAATGCTTCCGTCGGGCTAGATGAGATGTTGGATGTCCGTAAAGATGGCCAACCGATTATCTATCAGCTTTACGTTAACAAAGATCGCGCAGCATCCGAACGCATACTTCAAAAAATCGAGCAGCGTGGATGTTCCGCTGTGATGCTCACCGTTGACGCTCCCGTCATGGGCAAGCGCGAACGCGACATGCGCACCAAAGGCGAAGAAGTCAGCATGGGCGTCGACCACGGCAAAGACGTCAAAGCCACCGGTGGAGGAGTAGCCCAAGCAATCTCTGGCTACATCGACCCCAATTTGACCTGGGATGACATTGCTTGGTTCCGTAAAGCGTGCAAACTCCCGCTCTACCTCAAAGGCATTCAGAGCGTTGCCGACGTCGAACTCGCCGTCAAACATGGTGTGGAGGGTGTCGTACTCTCCAACCACGGAGGAAGGAGTTTGGAGTACTCACCACCAGCGCTAGATGTCTTGGTCGAGTTGAGACAGAAGAAGCCAGAATTGTTCGACAAGATCGAAGTGTTTATGGATGGAGGTGTAAGGAGGGGTACGGATGTGTTGAAGGCTGTTGCGCTCGGTGCAAAGGCGGTGGGGTTGGGAAGGCCGTTCTTGTACGCTCAGTCGGGGTATGGTGAGGCAGGTGTAACGAGAGCGATTCAGATCTTGGAGGATGAGATTCAGAGAGGAATGAGGTTGCTAGGTGTTACATCGCTGGATGAGTTGACGCCAGAGATGATCGATATCTTGCCTAGGCAGTTTTATCCCATGCCCCCCAAGCAGGATGCGTGAATTAGGTCACAGTCGCTTCTGCTACGCAACATAGACGTACCCATAGAAATGGCATGACTTTCAGTCACAAGTTGTGTGCGACTGATACGATGGACCCTGTTGAGCAGCATGCATTTGAAGCAAAGATGTGAGTATAGATCCCGATGTGTTACAAAATCACAAGAATCGGGCAAGCTGATCAGCAACAGAGACATACAGGAGAGGGTCTCGCCAAGAATTTTAGTGCTTCCACACGGCGTTTCGGATACCCAAGCCAGCATCGGCCCAGGAACAGCGTGAGAGTCGCTGAGCAGCGTGAAAGTGGGCGGCAGGCGAAACCTTGACGTGTCCGCTGCAGTCACATGTCAACAAAGACCTTTTCAAAGCAATAGCCGACATCGCGACCTCAGCTAAGCTGTCGGCAACGAAATCTCACTCGGGCCGGTTCTGGTGAGTTGAAGGTCGCTGACAGGTTTTAGCCACAGAGAAGTGAGGCAGCTTCAGAAGCACCACAAGCATGAAATTTGAGCGAGCTCAACGTACCGGTGAAAACTTGGGTTGAAATACTGCCATTGCGTACCCCGCATTTTCCACCAACCCCGCATTTTGGCTTGAAGATCATTTCCTGCCCAACCACTCCAAAAGCTTGCCAACGAAACATCTTCACGACTTCCATCTTGCCTCTCACCTCACCAACTGTGTCCTCGTCATCCACCGTGCAGACATTCCAACACAAGACCGTGACTCACCAAGCTCTCACAGCAGCCAAAAATGAGAGCAGAAGAAGGCTTCCAATTCGAGCGTTTCCGCCTCGCCTCACCTTGGTCCTCTGACCCAGCCTTACGCCTCACCATCCTCCGTCTCTTCTCTAGCGGCTCCTCTGCCCTCTCCATCTCCGAAACCTCTCGCCTTTTCAACTCCCTCTCTTCCTTCGGAGACAAAGTCGCAGGCGAATACAACGACGTAGCTTCCACCTTGGACGGCCCACAACACGAACCCACCCTCGTTCAATACGACGCTTGGGGCCAGCGCATCGACAAGCTCGTCACGGGTGAAGGATGGAAGAAGCTCAAAGCGATTGCTGCTGAGGAGGCGATTGTTGCTGAGTCGTACTCGCGCCCTGCGAGCGAGGCAAAGTACGGTGGAGGAAGGGACAAGATTGGACAATTTGCGAGACTGTTCGCTTTTACAAGGAGTATCATGTTTGCTCCCGTGTCGAAAGTGGTACTTTGCCCGATCAGTATGACGGATGGTGCAGTGAGGGTGTTGGAGCTATTTGGAACCGAGAAGCAGAAGAGAGACATCATCCCAAAGTTGTGCAGTACGGATCCAAAGCAGGCTTGGACCGCGGGGCAGTGGATGACGGAACGTCCTGGTGGATCTGACGTCTCACGTACCGAGACCACAGCGAGGCCTCTCAACCCCAACAAGAAGCCTGAAGCGGGGGATGCTTTCGTCATTAGCGGATTCAAATGGTTCTCTTCAGCTACAGATGGAGATATCTCCCTTGCGCTCGCGCGCACGAGCGAGGACTTGAAGTTGGGCTCGAAAGGTCTTTCCCTCTTCCTGATCAAGATTCGTGATGATAAGACGGGCAAACTCAACGGCATCCGTGTTCATCGACTCAAAAAGAAGCTCGGCACCAAATACCTCCCCACAGCTGAGCTCGAGCTCGATGGCTGCATTGGCGAGTTAGTCGGTGAAATCGGACGTGGCGTAGCCACCATCTCGTCAGTCCTCAACATCACTCGACTCTATTCTGCCGGAGGAGCAGTCGGAGCAATCTCATGGGGTCTCCGTTCAGCTACGGCCTACGCTCAGATTCGACCCGCTCTCGGTGGTGGCAAACTCGACAAACTTCCCTTACACACCGATCAACTTCTCAAAGTCACCGTCCTCTACCGCGTCTACCTCCAAATCTTCTTCACCAACGTTCTCCTCATGGGAGCTAGCGAAGCTGGTCAAGCGACGAAACGTGACACTACACGTTTGCGACTGTTGACGCCAGCGTTGAAAGCGTTTGTTGCCACACGTGGAACTGAGGCCTACTTGACGCTGATCGAGTCGTTTGGTGGACAGGGGTATATGGAGGAGGTGGGTATGGGGGAGATGTTGCGCGATTTGAGCGTGGAGAGGATTTGGGAAGGTACACCGGCCATTCTTTCGCTTGACGTGTTGAGAGTGCTCGTCCAATCGAAAGGTCAAGCTTTGTTGGATTTCTTTGAAGACACGGGTGCCATCCTCTCCTCTCTTCCCGCTAAGCTTACCACCGCTTTGGGAGGGGAAATCAAGTTCCTCGGCCGCGTACTTCGCGAAACTGGCTCCATCCTATCGAGTCTCAACCTTGAACGTCACATGAAAACCAACGACCTCCGCTTCAGCCGATACCTCCTCGACCTCCTCATGGCTATCCACGGTTCGGCGTTGCTTTTGCAACAAGCAAGCTGGAAAGCCACCACGTTTGCACAGAGCCAAGAGCTCCAGAAGTTGGCAGGGGTGAAAGCAACTGATTACGAGTTGGCACAGGACGTTCAGTTGATCAAGTTGTGGATCGGTGGAGCGGACGGTGTGGCTGGATTTGCCGATCTGGCGAGGTTGCTGACCCAGCTCAAAGCGGCTGCAACAGAGGATGGGAGGAGGGCGGAAAGCGATGTACAGTTGGGTCATTCGTTGGTGTATTCTTGGACGCAAGGTGTCGATCAGCCAAAGAGCCATTTGTAGAAACTCCGAATATCTCCCTCACCTTAACTCATGCGCTTTGATGACACTCTTTTATTAGCTTCCGACCTGTGCACCGGTCTCCATTTGGTCTTTCGTGCGCAAAGCCTGCAGTGTGTGAGAGGGGTATACGTTTTGAGATTCCTTTTCGAACGTGTGTATGAGAGCGAGCCTACTTCTTACTCAGCCCAAGACTACGCAGTATACTCGCATTAGATCCGTTCGCCTTCGTATTGGCAACGTTTCTCGCTCTCGTCGCCGACATGTACTGCCTCACTTGGGTAAAAAGCAATCCACCCAAGCCCCAAACTGCGCCTTGGACGAGAGGCGAGATGAGTTGATCGCGCACCGTGATGTAGAGGATTGGGAACCTGTTGATTTTGCGCCCCACCATGTCGCAAAGGCAAACAAGAGTCCATTGTAAGCTCTGCTCTCAGCATAAAAAGGGGGCGGGAGGAAAGGGGGAAGGGAGGAAAGACTTACCATTCAACTCTAAGATTTCCAAGCCAAAGTTCATGTTCGTTCTTGGCCTTGCTTCGGGTGATTTCGACTTTGTGATGGTGGTCCTTCCCCTCTTGCTTTTCATCGACAAACTCGGACGATCCTTCCTCATCTTGAGAGGAGGAAGAGGGACGTTCTTCGTGCAAGAACCCACGAATGGTGGCTAGGTACGATTGCTCAAAGCGAAGATCCGGTAACGTGGGTAACTTCGATACCAGACCATCGTCTTCACTGGTTGAAGAAGTGTGGCTGCGGGAAGAGGAAGAGGAAGAGGAGGATGCAACGTCCCAAGCTTCTTCGCTGTCTTCTGCTGAGTTGACATGGCGGTCGCGCCGAGGTTGCGATCGAGAGGATGTGGCTTGTCTTGACGACATTGTTCTGATCCACTTTTCAGAGGTTGCAAGAGGTGATCGTTACGCTGTGAGGAAAGGGTACTGAGACTTCAGCCGAAGAACGAGCGACTGATTGGCTTCGTAATGGACGATGAGCTGGGACAAACAGCGTCAGAGACGAGCGCGGTGGCGGGTTCGGACAGTGATAGATGGTTGTGAGCAGATGGAAGGGTTCAACTCAGGTTGAGTGATGTGTGTGTGTGTGTGGGGGAGTGTGACCGTGCGTGAAAAAGTCACACTGAACGACCAGCGAAAAAGTGGAGGGTTCAAGACCGAAACCCGCGACGGCGCGCTGGAGCCACTCTTTTTGACTTCGCAGAGCAAGCCTTGCAAAGTCACACATGCCTTTACCCTCACCCACGGTGTTCTGCTCACTTCATAGATGAACCAGCTCACATTTCGGTGATACACTGTCACTGCTGAAAATGGAATGCGCAGAACTGCAATTGATGCTAGCTAAAAGTACAAGAAGACCCGGAAACGACAGTGCAAAGATATCAAAAAATGGGAGTGTAGACAGCTCTTTAGATCACCCAAACCAAAGCCGCGCTTTCTTCCTCTAGCTCTCAATCACAAGACAGCAAACCAGCGCCACATCATCGATCTTTCCACCGGGGAAATGAATCCCATACCTCGCTGCCTCCCTTTCGAATGGACTCTGCTTGGTCTGGGAGTTCTGACAAATCTTTGCGTACTCTACCAGATTGGTCGCCAATACTTGGACGAATTCCTTGTCTTCCTCCAAACTGTCTTGGTTCTTCTGCGGGGTGTCGCTGGCAGCGGCGTGGCGAGCGGTGTAGGAAGCGTGATGTTTCTCTTTAATGAATTTGGCGAATTGTGGAATCTCGTGTTTCGCATCGACATTGTCAAAG
Organism: Pseudozyma sp. M118-08B; assembly: GCA_037039655.1. Taxonomy (NCBI): domain Eukaryota; kingdom Fungi; phylum Basidiomycota; class Ustilaginomycetes; order Ustilaginales; family Ustilaginaceae; genus Pseudozyma; species Pseudozyma sp. M118-08B. The sequence goes on along the minus strand of JAXQGJ010000211.1, from coordinate 16,216 downwards.
AGGCCGTCTGTACCGACGATGATGAGGTCGCCGTGTTGCAATGTGCATTCCCACAGAGCAGCGTCTTTAGGCGTGTTGGAAATGGAACCTTCCTGCGCCCATTCTCGCGGTAATTTGGCGAGTTGAAGAGGAGTGTTGAAGCCCATCTGCTGTGGCGGACTTGCGTGAAATACGCCTTGTTTTCCGGTACCTTGGCGAAGAATGACGAAGCCAGAGTCGCCCAAGTTGGCCGAACGGAGGGTGCCGTTGGAAGAGTCGAGGGTGAGAATGCAAGCTGTTGCGCTACCTGCGACGACAAGAGGTTCTTTGAGAACTTGCTCGTATGCTTCAGCCAGCATGCGATTCGGTGCTGCACTGTATTCGGCACTGGCTGACGATGAGGCGGCTGATTTGGAAGCGTAGAACATGAGCGCTTGCGAAAAGAGCGATGGGTCGATACCGTTCTCCGTCCATCCGCCAACCCCGTCGGCAACACCGATAGCCACGTCACCAGCCCCACCGACAGAAGCGCACATCAAAGCGTCCTCTCCTGCTTCGCCACCACGAAGCAACGCATCGCGCCAACGGCCAATCTCGGTGTCTGCTGGAAATCCGATCTGGACCTTCTTCGAGCTGTCCTCCGCACTTTTCGATGATGATGATGATGACGATGATGCATCTTCCTCGTTTGCAGCTGCGTCGGCATCGGCGTCTTGCAATGGCTCTTCGTTATGACGGGGCTTGCCTTGAAAAGCATACGCTGTGAGGAAGCTGAAGGGTTGCTTCGATGCTCGTGGAGGTCCGGTTGTGAATGCTCGCCGAGAGATTTTGGAAGTGGACGAGGCTGGTAATGATGAAGAGGACGACCACGACGATGCGCGACTCGGCAATCGCGAGCCAGCTACGACTACCGTACTAATAGATCGGGATTTAGAGGCTGTGCTCAATGAAATGCAGCTTAGTCGACTGCGAGCAACGCCAGTGTGCATGCGGAGGGACGCCGCTGCTGTGGAGGACAACATCTTCGTTCACGGTTCGAGTCGTTGGTGTCAGGATGCCCTCTTCGTGTCGCTGGTATCTTTCTTGTTTGCAGGCCTCGATGGATTCCGAGTGTATTCGAAAGGGTCCTCCTCGGGTATTTGTGTGGTGCGTTGATGCACTTGGTATGATGGTCACAGCGAGGAGGAAGGCGTCAGCTAGAAAAGTTGTAGATGACACTTTTTTCGGCTCACTGAATTCCGTCATTGCAGAGTGCAACACACTCACACCTCGCCGACGCAGGGTCAGCAGATCGCTTAAACAGAGGGAAAAATATCCTGAAAATGCAGAACCAAAAGGAGGTAAAATTCACAACAACTCCACACGAGACATGTTCGATACGCGTTTGTCGGACAAGAGACGGCAACCAACACTTTTGACATTCGACTTTTGGATGCAAGATCAAACCGCACTGCCATCATAGGCCTCTGCGACACCATCATCACGATCAGAGTGGAGCCCCTCACGTCATCTCAACAAGCTACGCAACCTGGATGGACTTCACCGCAGCATACAGGCATGCGTCCTGGCGCTGCATCGCCTTCTCGCCAGGCTCAACCTTCTTGGCATCGGTGACAGGTGACGATGCATGCTCCGTCGTCGTACGCGCCAGTTCCACGTTGCAAGTCATTCGAACATGGACGCTCGAAGCTTCCATCGGCGCATTGGAATGGTCACCTGATGGAGCTTTTCTCTTAGCAGCACATCCGGGACAGAAGGAAGATGGCGTCGTCTTCGTCGTATCACTCGATCCCGCCAAGGAAGCCAATGACGGGTCTGACGCTGGATCAGGTTGGGTTGCCAGGATCTCTTCCGGCTCTGATGGACTCTCCCACGCTACTTGGGCACCACCGCATGGTCCAAAGACGGTCATACTCTACAGCCAGAACCATCTGCGAGCTTCACTATACAACCTTGTTGATCAGCACATTTCAGCCATCGAAGGACCCAAGCATGACAAGATCGTCTGGTCGGCCAAGCAACCCAACTACTTTGCCAGTATCCTGAAGGGAGCCGAACGCGACTCGCTGTACATCTTCTCCTGTCAGAGACTGACACAGAAGGATCTGCAACAATTCACCAACAAACCGAAATCGGATGAGATGTGGAAGGTGGAACAAGCTTTCCATCTAGCCTTGAACGATGCGCACGATGTCTCGTGGTCGCCGGATGGAAGCTGTTTAGCTGTATGGGAAGGACCGTTAGAGTACAAATTGCAGATCTACTCGCCTCTGGGAGCTTTACGAGCAACGTTTTTGATCGAGCCGGATTCGGAAAGCGGCGCGCCGGTCACGCGGACAGGTGCCGTCACCGAGCCCCGTCAAGTCAGTTCGAAGCGCCGAACTGAGTCTGCAGACGTGCCGAACTTGGTCGCGGGTGGCGGGAGTGGGATTCGACAGGTAGACTGGCATCCTTCATCACTCTTCCTCGCTGTCGGTGGGGGTGATGAAAAAGTGCGCATCCTCGAAAGTATGGTATGGGAAGAGGTAGCGTGCTTGGATCTCTCGAGCTCTTCCATTCGGGCGAGCAAAGATACAACTGCATTGCCGGCGTACGGACCTCTCATTGCCTGGAGAGAACCAAGCAGCTGGCTTGAAGAAACGCGAGGCCGAGGCATTGTAGCTCTGGAACAAGCCAGTCTACCGTTCTCACTATCCGCATCCAAATTGGACACCAGCAGACCAAACGCAAGAGCTGGTATCGCATGGATGGCCTGGAGTCCAGAGGGCAACCTTCTTGCTGCATTCAACGATCGCTTGCCAAACGCAGTATGGATCTACGCCTTCTCAGAGCCTGGTAGCAGCGAAGGTCGAGTCTCTGGCAGAACGCCACGATTGCTTGCCGTGCTGCAACTTAATGGCAGCGCAAAGAAAGTCTGCTGGAGGCCAGGCCACGTTGGTAAGCTTGGTATGGTATGCGATAATCGCGCGATCTACACATGGGAACTGATCCCCACTGCAAACAAGCAGTACAGACAACGAGCAGAGGCAATCCCAATACCCAACGAGGATCTCAAAGCGTCACAGTTGCAATGGTCTCCGGATGGACAAAAGATTTTATTGGCCTCCGACTCGCTCTTCTGCTGCGCTTTCGAAGCTGGTGAGGCATAAGCCCGACTATTTTTGCACATTTGTGTTGTTCTTGGCGGTCTTGCACAGCCAAGCGTGTATTCTAGCAGAATGAACTGTATTCTAGCACCATCCTCTTGCTACAAAAAGCCTCTGCCTGTGCCACGAGCCCAAACCTGAACCCTGCCCGTATTGGACCCGACACTTCCTCCTCCCAACGCTGCGCTTTGCCCGTCTGGCGCGATCCTGTACAACACTGCTTTGGCACGATTCGGACAAGGTGTTTCTACCGCAAACGCCTGCAATGGAGGAATCTGACTCTGCCGCTCGTCGTTCGAGGATCTTGATGCTGCTGGCAGTGCACCCGCCAAAGATGGTCTAACGAGAGGATGGACGGTGATCTCTCCATCACAATCCCTCGCTCTTCCGCTGGAAAGTTCTTTGACTTCCACCCATACATCAGCACTTTGGAGTAGAGAAGAGAGTAAAGATTCGTCGACGGGATCGGAGGCGCCGTTCTTGCTGCACGATGTTGCGTCTGCGTGCATCAGGCTGACGATGCTGGCTTGCTTCTGGCGATTCTCAAGAAAAAAGAAAGCAGCGGCGAGGTGTCAGCAAATGAACTTTAGTATAAGTGACGAGAAGAGCAGTGTTGATAATACTAACCTTGGCAGCTAAGGATGAAAGTGCGCGAATCCAGTCGCTCAGATGTTGGGCAACATCAATGGGTTGTCCGAAGGGATCGGAAGGGTCTAGAGCCCAAGCTAGTGCTGTCAAGTCATCGATGATGATGATGCTCTTCGAAGACCAACTGGCTTCCTCCGCTTGCTCCACACCGTAGGTCTCGGGTGGAGAGCTTTGTGATAGCGCTTCCTTGACTTTCCCGTGTAGCCTTCGCAACGCTTCCTCCGCTTGTGATCGGCCCTGTTCAATACTCAGAGCAGCTAGAGAGGCGGTCACTGAACCATCGGCTGAAGAAGCAAGTAGCTCCTCATTCGCATCAATGAAGCAAAATGACCCATGTCGAATTTCCTCATCCAAATGAACACCTGATTTGCGAGCAACATTCTTGAGATGAACCAAGCCGTCAGAATTGCAACCTAGCCAGATGACTTTATTCAGCTCCCGACCTTTTCCTTTCCTATCTGCACCAAAAGACGCTGCCGAGGTGCGATGCAGCTTATTGATGGCATGTGAAGCCCTCAAGAAGTGCGTGAGGACGAAAAGCGCCGGAGAGTCCGTAGTGTCTGTGACGAGGATATGGGACGATGTTGGTGGGATGGGCGTCCTTTCGGCCGCCGTGGATGGACCTGCGCCGTTGGTAGGGAAGGACAGAAGGCTGTCAAGGTTCGGCATGGCGATGGAGAGACTGTCTGCAGTCAGAGTGTACTGTACTTTGGTACGTTGTATTGTTTTAAAGTGTAGGAAAGCTCGTGTGAGCATAGCCAACGCACAAAAAGTTAGAAGAAGACTTCAAGGTGGAGGAGTATCCCGATGCTTCAAGCTAGCCTTTCCATCGGGTGATACCTGATTCAGTCCTTTTTTCCTTTCCTTTTTCTTTTTTCGCAAAATGAATTTTGAAGAAGAAATGGGCCGCACGTGTACCTTTTTTTCGCCGAAGCTTTGTGCGCTGTTGGAGGCTGCGAACGTGCACCTCCTGAACAAAAGCCGAGATGCAATTCTTCCTCCTCCTGTCTGGTGAGGTACGGCGAGGACACAGCTGCACCGGCTAGCTGACCACCCTGCTTGTTGCCGCTCAAGACTCCTTCTTGTGGCGCATCTCACGATCTCTTTCACTCCTTTGAGATTTCCACGCAAAAGAAGTTGGCTTTCCAAGACTGGGATCAGTGATTGCAGTAGAGTCTCGCTGCAGAATTACAGCCAAAAGCGGGGTGTACGGGTAACGTGCAGGTGTGCATACAGACGAAAGAAGGACCCTGCCGAAAGAGACACGCCGTTCAAACACAGACAGAAAAGTCGCAGACGTGAGGCCGGCTAAATAACCTCATGCTTGCTTTCTCACTGAGAAGCGAGCAGACGTGGACATTTCGACATGTCAACGTGCGCATCTTAGCATCAATTTTAACGCGCCACTCTTCTTCTCCGTTTCTCTGTACAACTCGACGTTGACTTAACCGACGGTCCTCCAGCTCGGCATGAATGCTGAGCAGTCTCCTGTGAAGATGTCACGTTGCCCTTTGTCTAGTCAGTCAGTTGGACAGCGACGGATCCTTCGGACTTGATCAGCCTCACGCTTTGATCTGGAGTGGAGCGGCAGTGATACATGCAGGGTCGATTTGCACACGAATGTAGCTGCCTGTCACTTTATCGTCAAAGCACGGTACACGTTTGATGCCGATCTCGAACCGACTCCTTCGAGCATGTCAACTGCGTGTGGTGATGCTTTGCTGTTCCTATTGATCTGCCGACCGCCCTGCAAACTCTTTTGACGATGTCTGCGTGGCTGGCACATAGTTGTCCTGCCTTGCCCCTTGACGCGGTTAAGGTGCAACAGCACACGAGTTGCAGCCACCCAAACACACTCTCTGCTTGCATTCTTACCAGTATCGCCACTTTTCAATGCTAGACGAGCTCCACCGACCTTTCCTCCCGTCCCATCACCATCACTTTATCCTCATTCGATCCTCCATCCTTCAAAAGAATCGTGACGACCACCGTCAACGCTTCAAGACCCCCTGCACAGCGAGATGGCAGCTACAACACAACCAGCAACCATCCCGATGAACGTCGACGATATCGTCAGCGCCTACCCGCGCGACCTCAAGCGTCCCAAGCTCCGCGTAGCTATTGTCACAGAAAACTTCCTCCCCAAAGTCGATGGTGTGACACGAACCCTCGCTCGACTTCTCGAGCACCTCAACAATGAAGGGCACGAAGCGATGGTCCTGGGTCCCGAAACCGGTATCCGTCAATACGCCGGACACCCTGTCGTAGGCACCTTTGGCGTTCCCCTCGTCATCTATCCTGGTCTCAAGCTCAATTTTATGCGCCCTCGTTTCATTCGTAGGCTACAGCAGTTCAAGCCGGACGTGATCCACTTTGTCGATCCGATCTGGCTGGGTGCACAGATGCTTCCCGTCGTGCAGAAATGGTTGCCGGAGGTGCCTTGCGTTTCGTCATACCACACCAATTTGCCTACTTATGCGACGCTGTTCGGTATGCCTTGGTTGGAGAGGACCATGTGGAAGTTGACGCGCAATCTGCACGATCGATGCGAAATCATCTTTTGTCCCTCGGAAAGCACTCGTCGTATGCTCGAGAGCAAAGGGTTTAGCAATGTCGAGATTTGGTCTCGTGGTGTTGATACCGAGCTGTTCAACCCGCAAGCAAGAGATGAGAATTTGAGGGAGAGTTGGGGATGCACGCCTAAGCCTGCCAACTTGCGTCTTCCGTTGTCGCCCTCGGTAGCGGCAGCAGATGCAGCGGCCAAGTTTGGGTCGGAGCAGGCTGCGTTGAGTCACCTTGCGGGCAAGCTCGGTGTATCTATCGTCCATCCCAACGCCAAAAGGGTGAGCGCAAGCGAAGGGGATGAAAGCTTCATTCGAACCCCTCCAACTGCACCTGCCTCTTCACCCGAATTCTCCTTCTCCCCTCCTCCCGCATACGACAGTCTCACCGGCGTTCCCGACCTTCCTTCCTCTGGCTTCCTCCTCCCACCCCCGGCTTTACCCTCTAGCACCACCAACAGCTTGCCAGCCAACCTGCGTGTCGAACCCGAACCAGCCCATTCTAAGACGGTTGTCCTCTACGTCGGCCGCATTTCCTGGGAGAAAAACCTCCGTCTCCTCATCGAAGCCTTTAAACTCCTCCCTACTCCTATTCGATCCAAAGCCAAACTCGTCTTCGTCGGCGATGGTCCCGCCCGAGCCGACCTCACCCGTCTCTGTAACAAGCTCGAACTCGACGCATCGTTCATGGGTCATCAAAAGGGAAGTCGACTGGCAGCGATGTATGCCAGTGCCAGCATCTTCGCTTTCCCCAGTTTCACCGAGACGTTTGGACAGGTGGTGTTGGAGGCACTGGCGAGTGGGTTGCCGGTAGTGGGGATGCATGCGGAGGGTACGAGTGATTTGGTTAGTCATGGTAAGACTGGGTTGTTGTTGGATGTGAATGCGGTGGCAAAGGAGAGTACGATTGGGGCGGCGAATGAGAGTAGGCCTGCTACACCGGGGGCTATACGTGGATCCAAGACGGTTGCTGATGAGAGGAGGGCTAGTGCGGTTGCGAACGAGTTTGCCAACGCTGCCACTTCCGCTGCGCTCAACATGCGTCCCACCCTCCCTTCTTCCCCTTCCAAATCAAACGAAACTCCTACTGTAGGCCTCACTACACCTATCCCATCCACATTGGACTTCAAATCCGCCATGACCCCCAACACCCCTTGGTTCCATCAATGCGCTAAAACCTACTCGATGCTACTCGAACGCTTGATCCTCGATCGACAAACACGTGCCCTCATGGGTCAACGCGCCGTTCTCTACGCCTCGCGCAAAACTTGGTGGGATGCAATGAACAGCCCCGTACAAGGCTACGAACAAGTCATCTCGCAATCCGGACTCCAAAACCTCTCCGATGACGAATTGGAAGCTTGGAGAAACAAACAGAGAAGAAATGCTCCTTTGACCGGACCCAAAATCAAGTTGATGGTGGCATTGTTTGTAGGAGTCTTCGCTTGGGTGGTGTATTTGTTGTTCTTGTCCGCCGCCTGAATGGAAAGGAAAGGAGCAGAGAGTGTCGAGACGCCTTGGTTTTCCATATATACCCTTCATGTTGTTTGGTAATGATCTGTTAAATGACTCAATCCCAGCTGTGCTTGTTGTCGTGCGTGAATGACTTTCTTCCTGACCTTCTTCCCTTCCGCTTCACACACTGACGCACACACATGCACAAACACGCTTCTCATAAAATCTTCTAACGTCGAATCTGTCTCTAATTGCAAGGACCAAATTCCAACCCCTCCTCCGCTCACTGAAGCAACTGAACAAAATTACTAGGAAACGTGTTGGCTCCAACCACCCTTCTCGCTTCATCCAACAATTGACCTTGCCACCAACCATCCGCCTCTGTATGCGTCACAGCAATGATATCGCCCGTTGTGAAACTGAATTCTTCCGGATTGGTGGCTTGGTAGTCGTAAAGCGCTTTGACGTAGAACAAGATGGGGTGGCCTGCGTCGCTGTATTGCCCTGTAGGGGCGGCTTGCTGCGGTGCAGGGGCGGCGGCGGCTGGGGCGACGGGAGCAGCAACGGTAGGTGGAGCGGGACTTGTGGCTCTTCCCCACTGCTGCTGTTGCTGGTAGTGCTGCTGCTGTTGCTGTGCTTGTGGTTGAGGTGCAATGCTGGCAGAGCTTGCATGGTGCGCGTGACCGTTGGGTCCAGCAGCAGCCGACGGTGGTCGTTGTTGCTGTTGCAAGTATTCGTGCATGTACGCAGCGGCTGGTGAGTCTTGTGCGCCAGGGTAAGGCGCTCCCTGTTGTTGCTGCTGCACCACTGGAGGCGCATAATACCCAGCGGGTGCGCCAGGAACCTGATGCTGCGGCTGCTGCTGTGCAGGGTAAGGAGATTGCGCAGCGGCGGCAGGCCCACCATACTGTGACGGCGCTTGCTGATGCTGGGCCAAATGTGCGGGCATACTCTGACTTGCAGCTGGGGGCTGATGACCCTGACCATAAGCAGGCTGCTGGGCAGCGTAACCTCCATACTGCTGCGGCGCGGCTTGTTGAAGTGGCTGACCGACAGTGGAGTACGCGGACGGCTGTGCTGCGTGCTGATTCTGGTAGCCATAAGGGCTTTGCAGCTGTGGTGCCGGCGCTGTGCTGAACTGACTCGAAACAGACGGGTGCGACTGGCGATGAGGCACTTGTTGCTGGTAGACGACAGAAGGAGGACGGGCTGCTTGCTGTGCTTGAGGTGGCATTGCCCCAAGAGGTTGCTGTTGCTGTTGCTGTTGCTGAGGAGGCACGCTGCCTGCCCTGCGCATGTAGTCGACCGCCATCTGGTCGTGCGTCACTGATCCGGTGGCATCCAGAGCGATACCCAGCGGGGTGGTGCTGCGCGGCGGCACCTGCGATTGTCTTCGCGACAGTGTACCTGTCTTTGGCTGACTTGAAGGAGCTGGAGCCCGAGGCGATTGCGTCGCTTGTTGTTGCTGTTGCTGATGTTGCAACTGCTGTTGCTGCTGCGTAGGTCGAGACCAAGGTTGAGGACTTGGGCTGCGCCCCCTAGCTCCAACACCTGCAAAGCCCTGCTCCTGCTTCATGGGGCTCTTTGGCGCCTCCGAAGCCTGCCCACCTGCACGTGACGCGACCGAGTTCTGTCGCGACAGCGACTTGCGCTCCCCAGGGAACGATTGACCATACTGACCCACCACATCCTCGACTGGCATAGGTGATGTTGCTCGCGCCGGCGCTTGCATGAAAGCAGCCGACGGCGATCGAGCGCGTGGTGGCAAATTGCTGGCCATGGAAGGCGATGGCGAATGAGCTCGGTGCTGTGGAGGCATGTTCTGCACAATCTGTCCGGGCTGTGCGAATGGCGCAGGAGGCTGCGAGTCAGCCGAAAGACTCTCTCGTCGTCCGAGATTTGGTGACTTGCCGCCATTGCCCCCAGAGCGCATGCGCAAGCTGGCCAAAGCTTTGGCGATTGGGTCTTCATCGTCAGTTTGACTGGCTGCGGGAGGAGCTTGACTGGGGTGAGCTGCACCACCAAGGGGAGCAACAGGAGCTGGACGTGCTGAGGACTGCGATTTAGGCGATTTGTGGGACATTGAAGAGGTGCGAGCAAGAAAATTTTTAGCCGACATTCTGCGTTGCGATGTAGGTGATCTTGGAGAAGCAGTAGGATCAGAGGTAGGTTGGGGACTCACTTGATTGACGGGAGGTGCGGGGGCAGGAAGGGCGGATTGAGCTGCAGGGGAAGCGTATTGTTGATGCTGCTGCTCAGGCTCGTACTGTTGCTGAGGCAAATTGGACATGTGCGTGACAGGCTGGGGAGGTACAGGCTTGTCTTGGTATTGTCCGTTGCGTGATGCTGCAGCTGCAGGAGGAGCCGTTTGGGGAGGCTGTGGTGATGTAGCTTGTGATGATTCGTGCGATTGTGAGGCTGGCATGGCAGGGGCGTGTTGCTGCTGCTGCTGCTGCTGTTGTTGTTGTTGTTGTTGCTGTGATAGCTGCTGCGGAACGGGAAGCTGCGTGGGACGAAGCGTGTTACGCTGGAATTTGGCCGTGTGATAGATAGGGCGAGCAGGCGGTGCTTGACCTTTGGCGTAGTTAATGTACTCGGGAGGAGCAGGGATCAGAGAGCCAGTACCACAGTACTGAATGAAGAATTGAACATCTCGGGGGGTATCGACGTTTTCGAGACTGACTCGAATACGTTCGCAAGACTCGTCATCGGCAACACAGACTGCAGAGACAGCGTTGGCAAAGTTCCACAAGTTGCTCTTGGTAAAGTCGATACGCTCCTCCTCTTGATCCTGACACTGGTCAAGGTAAGCCTTCCATTCTGCATTCCACTTGACGGTAGTGTCCTTGAGTGCACGAACAAAGTTCTGGTAGTCCTTATCATTCTGACTGACGGTGGCTTGGGCCTTATCGAGCTTGTAGGCGACCTTGTCGAGATCTTTTCCCTGGACTAAGCTGCTCTGTGCGGTGTATCCGTTAATTTTGATGCAGTCCTGCTCGTACTTCTCGCGCGACTTGTTGACGTAGGCTTCCTGGGTCTGTTTGTTCTTGTGAAGCTTTTCGATGTTAGCCTGGGCGGCTTTGCGGGAATTCCAGCTCTTGTTGGCGAAATCGGTCACAGCGCCTTCAAGGTCCTTTTTTATCATGGAAGCTAGTTCCCCGTGAGTACGTGAAGTGGTGTCGAGCTCGATCTTGACGACATCAAAAGCAGCTTTGAGTGCACCTGTTTCGCTGTGCCCAAGCGCTTGCTTGGAGAGTTTGGCCAGGCGTTTGGAGTATTCGGCCTCGATATCGGCACGTTCCTTGTAAAGAGTTTTGAGCTCGTCGAGTGTACGTTGGGATGCCTTCATACGAGCCGAGATGGCTTCGAAGCCTGCATCATTCTGACCCCAGAAAGCATTGCAGAAGGAAGTGCTCTCGGTAAGCTCGCGACGGATGTACTCATCCTCGGCGGCGATTCGACGACCTGCTTCTCCACCGTCGGGACCCATACTGCCGCTTGCACGTTGTGAACGTGAGCTATGACCGGAGCCTGCCGACGATGATCGACGATCTGAAGGCATTTATGCAATCGAGCTGAGTAGCTTCCTTATGATGTATCTGGTCGCAGGAAGGAGAGCGGGAAATGCCGCTAGAGAGACCGTCAGGATCTGAAAGAGCTCGGATCGCTTGTGTTTGAACGGAAGCGGTGTGCGTGACGCTAGCAGGTGTGCCGAGGTGCGAGTGTGCTTCACTTTTCCTTCCGAGAGCGGCTACGGATCCACGCGCTCTTGCGTCGAAACCCTTTCGTTGACGGAAGGGTCTAGCCGTGAAAATAGGGTGCTGAGTTGATAGACGCAAATGCTGCGCCGGTGTCTGAATGATCAAAGGCGCGATGAGGCCGAGTGATGATAAGTATGGGCAGCTGAGTAGTCTTCTGAATCGTGCCTTTGAGGCGCAGAGAGATGCGTTGTAAGAGAGAGAAAAGAAGGTCGAAAGGAGCGAATTGATGTAGCGACAGGTGCTGCGTGATGGTGTGAGTTGAGCTGCGATTGATAAGTCGGCTGTGATGGAGAGGATTCGGATGTGACTTTCTTTGGTGTTGGTCTGAGCCTGACTTCGGCTGTGTGAGTATGTGGCCTCTGCGCAGAGAGAAACAAGTTCAACATGGCCGTTACCCACACAGGAGATCTAAAATTATTCAAAATCTACACAAAAAAAGCTGGCCCTGAAAAGCGCACAGAAAATCGAGTTTATTCGACACTTTCCATTTCGAGACTCTGAAGCGCGTCATCTCACAGTTCTGTCTCTTCAGGGGCAGTTGACCCCTTTGTTGCCAGATTCTTAGGAAAAAAAAAAGATGCTCTGTGAGGCCACAGCTCCTCACATCAAAGCAATCATCGCCTCGTTGGAGATGACCTTGAATTTGCAGGACAGGGTCTCGGCCAGGGACGCAGCGGCACGACCAAGGAACGTGCTCCATGCAAAAAGTCGAGTTTGCTGCAGATCAAGCATGCACAGCAAGACTTTGCTCCGCCGGTTGAGTTTGCTGATGCTAAATCTCTATTCACACTGCTACTTGCTGCCTTCTCGCCAGCCTTGATCCTGCCCTTGCCCGTACGCAAGCGGCCAACGGCATCTCCAACCAGTCTTGTTTCTTGTGCAGAGTCTGCTCGCAGCAGTCCTGACCGGCAAACACCTTCCTTATCCAACACTCTGTAACAGCAGATGTGAGCCTGCCGCCGACAAGTTTTTTTCATCGTTGGCCGCACTCAGCCATCAATACTTCCGAGAATCTTATGACGGGTATCGCCAGGCGAGGGCGAAAGTATGACATTCAGATCGACGCCATCTCTCCATCATCAGCAACCAGCTCGCGGGGCATCAAAACATTGTTTTGAACCCAAATGCGCAGATCTGACAAAGGGTGAAATTGGCTCGCTGCGAGCTGCTGCCTTTGTGTTCCGGTCGCCGTTCATTTCTTTTTTATCAGATTTATGCTTTTTCTGGTAACTTTTTTTTTGTGATCTCTCAGCTCCAGTGTTCTCGGATGCGGTTGGCTACGCCTTCCGGACCAACACTTTCTGTACAGCTCGCTCCCATCATCGCTATCGGTAGTGCAGTGCAAATATGGCTAGTTGCGCTGTCGCCTCATCTACACCTACTCGCTCATAGCTTCCTAAGCTAGCTAGCCAACACCCATGGTCTATTCGTAGTCACCGAGACCCAAGAATGGCTACGTTGAAGACGCATCGTACAACTGGACCGTCGGCGCAGCCGATCTAGACCTCAAGCCTTTCCGGACCATTCACAGCCATTATTGCAGATTGCGACAGAGCGCTGATCGCGCGGCTCATCCGACATGTCTTCGTCAGCTCCTCCACCGCTGAGCCTGGACGGTGAGGATCGCATCTCGCCACGCACCTCGAGAGAGCACACTCAAGCACCGGAAGCGCCAAGAACGAGCTTACTCTCGCTTGACTTGGAACGACCGGCACTTCCTCCTGCTGCGCATTTACCACTTGATCTTCCACCACCACCACGAAGACCAGCAAATCGCGATGATGCTTTGATGGACGATGCCCTTCGTTCGCTCCCTCCCGCCGCAGAGCGAAGCACACGACGCCAGCGATCACCCGCAACAGTGCTGTCCATGTTCAACACGTCCATCTTTGCTGCCAACACTTCGACGTCTCAATCGTCTCAGTCATTTGCTTATCCTCCACCAGCACCACCTGCTACCTCCTCCGTCCTCCACCGTACTACAACTGCAACCAGTGCTAGAAGTGCAGCTTCAGCAGACAGTGACTCGCAGAAGTCCACACGTCCTCCAAGGCCGAATCCTCTCAGGACAGCCTTCGATAGGATGGCAAGCTTTGCTGGTCCCTCAAGCCCAACTCAGCATCCCACGCCAGCGTCTCCCATCATCAAGACCAGGAAGTCGTCCATCTTCCACGCCTCCTCTGTTCAAAGGACCAAAGAGGCTCGTAGAGAAGCACGCAGAGAGGCTAGGAGAGCGGAAAGACGCGCACGTCGTTTGCGGAATGTCGAGCCACATCTGGCCAATGATGAGCACGAGCGAGTTGATGAACATACAACTGGTCCGATATCTTTTAATGCCGCGCAGCTCGGTGACGAGATCGTAGAGCTACCAGCGGAGCCGCCACTCGACGTTCCGGAAGCTAATGCACCCACCGCAAGCGCACTCGCCATGGCTTCCAAAGTCGCTCGCAAGCCGAAACGCAAGCTTCAATTCGCTCCAGACCAGAGACGCGTCCGCAAAGTCGATCTGCCTCCAAGCTACGAAGTGGAAGACACTTACAGAAACCTCGACCAGTACGTTGCCGCATCTCGACAACGTCGTCGCACTGAGCGTAATCGTCCAAAAGGCCGCTCTCGCGGGTCGAAAACCCGACGTGGCTCTCGCAGCAGCCGTGCCGGAAGTCACAGTTCGGCGAAAGGCAGCGCCACCTCTAGAAGCTCAAGCAGTACTTCCTCCTCGTCGTCTTCGTCTTCCTCTTCATCTTCTTCGTCCTCAAGCAGCTCTTCCAGTTCCGGCTCTGGACACGGTGGTATCACTATCGCCCGTCTACGAGCTTTCTTCGGTGATGGATCTAGCTCATCTTCATCCAGCTCTAGCTCCGGCAGCTCTTCATCTGGGTCGTCTTCGACTTCGTCAAGCTCCTCTTCCTCATCAGACAGCGACTCCACAACCACAGATGGCACACGCTCGAGACGGTCTTCAGCTCGTCGCCTTTCCTTCTCCACCAAACGCGCAAAGTCGCGACGCTCTGGTCGACCTCGTAGCCGTGCAGATCAATCCGAAGCCAGCGATATTCCTGGATCGCCCATCTCCAGTCGTAAGGGGCCCCTTACACCCTACTTTGCACCTTTGGCAGATTTTCCACTCGGAAAGAGAGCTGCCGAGAAGCGTCAGAACAAGAAGGCCAGGCAAGCTGCGCGCAGAGCAAAGAAGAGGGAGGCCCAACTCATTCGCCAAGGTCGCTTGCCTCCCAAGCCGAGTCGCAGTGCTCGTGCCAAAGCCATGCGAGCCAGAGAGCTTGCAGGAGGCGTCACCGAGTACCAACTTTTCACTCCGATGCGACTACCGATGGACTTGGCTTGCACAACGCTCGATACATTGGAGGCAACACCGGAACCGCAGGTCGGTACCTCGGTGGTGCTCAAGAAGACCATGAGGACACGCAGCTGGGACCAAGCCCGGAATCAGCTTTACGTGCTGAGAAATTATCTCCGACAGGTAGACACCCAGGGCGGCGATATTGGGCTGGATCCGCAAGCTGCTTATCCGACGCAACATCGCCATCACAGACACGCGGCAAACACCGTCGAGGAGAAGGCCGCAAAGAATCGGGCAAAGAGAGTGCAACCCCACACCAAAGATGGCAAAGCTCATCGACACCATCATCGACATCACCCGACAGACTCCATTCCAGAGCCAGTTCCCGAAGCACCGTCGGAGGAACTTGATTTCTTCGACGGTGACCTTGCACTGCCACCGCCTGCCATGGACCTGCCTGAGGATTATGTCGACCCTCTAGCTGCTGTAGATCGGGTTTCGCCAGCAACTGAACCGCCCTCTCTCAAAAGTGGGTCCCTCGAAGAGCCGTCGACATTCTATGACTACGATCAGCAACTTCCCGCCGACCAGGAGGAAGAGACGCGCACAGGTCGTCACCTTTCCGACATGCCGCTCAGTCCCAATTACGCCACCGTGTTCGGCAAGGACTTTGGAAGTACGCCGAAACCCTTTTTGAGCATGCGATCGTCTAAAGGCAAAGGTGCAGAAGAAGCCGCAGGAGCCGGTGCGGCCGACGCGCCGTCGAGTGTGACTGGTGGCAGTCAGCCCAGTGCCAACAAGACTCCATCGGACGGCAATCACAGCAAATCGCCCGCGTCGGCTACGACGCTCGAGGCATCAGCAGATGAAGGTGCCTGGTGGCTACACGTGCACTGCCCCACTTATCGGGACATGCACGAGATCTCCAAGCTCTTTCCTATGCATCCGCTTACCGTGGAGGACGTCTTGCAACAAGACCCTCGCGAAAAGGTCGATGTATTTGATCGACTCGGCTACTATTTCGTTGTCATTCGTGCCATTGACGAGCGATACTTTCGATACACCTCGACAAGCTCCAAAAGCTCACCAGGCTCGCCCAATTACACTGCTTCTGCTTCCTCTAATGAGACGGTCCATGGCGAAAAGGAAAGAAAGTCGAAGGATGGACACGATAGCGGCTCAAGCAACAAAGAAGAGAGCATCGAGATGCATGAACTCAGCTCCAAACGCTCACGGGAAGACGACCGGGATGCAACCTCGAACTCGCGGCTGGGAGGTCATCACTCGCGCTTAGCAGCTCCTGCTCGCAAAGGCAAAGGTCGAGTCGAAATTGTCGAAGGAATCGGCGGAAAAGAGGGTTTAGAAGGT